>MU227611.1:1645226-1655901 GCA_018584345.1 Thuja plicata | reverse complement strand
TATAATCTGCCTGAGTTAGTCCTGCCTAGGATTAACTTGGTTTTTCCTCTTCCATTCTCAGGTTAAGAATGCACCCAGTTAGTTTAGGAAATAAACAAATTCATTGCATATCATTCATAAGGGAGCTATACCTTTCAATTCAGAGGAAATCTATCAATCTAGTGATAGATTATCCAACTCTTGGTATCGAATTATTTCTCACATATTTGGGCATTTGAGAGTTAAATCAAAAAGAACAATCTGTTTACCAACAAAACGCATCTAAGGCTTCAATTTTGTCCCATACCTTGTTCCTGTAGTTTTTAAATCTATGATTATTCATAGAGTATTGATTTTTAACTTGGCACACAATTAACTCAGCATCACCTCGAGCTCTTAGGATTTTCACACCTTTCTCTTTTGCAACAATAAATCCTAAAATTAGGGCCTCATACTCAGCTATGTTATTGGTGTTCCCAAACTCTAATTTGTAAGCTACAGGCTCACATTCTCCATTTGGAAATATTAGAACTATGCCTGCACCGGATCCTGACGATGTACAACTACCATCAAACTCAACAGTCCAAATTTGTGGTGACATTTATTCATTGGAAGACTAATTTTTCTCCTCTCCAGGTTTGACTTCCTCATCATGATTATCTATAAATAGCATGTAGTTGCCAAACTCTAATTCTTGGTATAGAATTTGGGCTTTAGGGTCATCAGATTTTAGTACTATGAACTTTTCTTTCTCTTCAAGAACCAATTTTGTCTTTTTTTTACCTACTGGGATCAAAGCTTGAGACCAATCCAGTTTTATTTCTCCTCCTAGATCCCTGCAAAAACTCCTTCTTAACAACAAACCGTAACTAGCAGGTATATCAGCAACCAATATAGGTAACAACATTTTCTTCTCAGGGTGTGCTGCTAAAGCCACTTGGGCATATTTGATTTTACCAATCAAAGGGACCTCTTTAGCATCCATGGAGTAGCATCTACCATGGGATTTAGTGAGAGTGAGACCTAAAGCCTTAGCTACAGTTGATGGCATCACATTGTCTGAGGGACCGGAGTCTATTATACAATTACTTAACTTGCAACCATTAATAAACAATGACACATAGAAAGGGTCAAGCTTTCACCACAGGGAAGTAGCCAAAACCAATGACTCTCCCTGCTCAAATAGACCTATCAAAATAGACTCATCTTCTACTAAATCTATGACATTTTGGTTTAAATCTTGGGTCTTTCCTTTACAAAAGTCCACTAATTTTTTCAACTCTACAGGATTATCTACTTAAGATAGTCTATGGGAGAAATCTGAATTTTGGAATCTTTATGAAATTGAATAATGTCAAAAGAATTTTGTTCCTTACCTGATTGCAAATTTTTTATTTCTTGGTTGGCATCTTTAGATCAAGATGTAGATGCCTCATTACCTTTTGGTGGAGCTATGGAAATAGGGGCTTTATCTTTCTGATTCTGGGTTAATACTGCATAAGATGTTCCATCTATAGTAGCATAACATGCTGCATCTTGTTATGAATCTGATACATACTCAAAAAATAAGTTTTCACAGTCACCATGTGAGCACAAATCTAGTTTAGCTCTAGATACTCCAACATTCCATTCATATGTTTGATGCATCTTCCAGGCACGAGTTACATCTGTAGATACTTTCCTATCTCCGGAGAATTTGGGAAAATTCTTCCTTGATCCTAAGGGAAGTGGGTTATATGCTGCTAACTATAGTGGACCGACTACGGCAGCCCAAGGGACTTCCATAACTTCCTGAGGAAAATAAGGTGTTAGGTTTAAAATAGGAGGAGCAACTACTCTGTGCAAGGTTAGCACTTGGGAGGTGGTAGACAAAATGGATGATTGCTTGGGAGGTGAAGGAGGTCTACTTTTTCTCTTAGTATTTATGTTCTTTTGATGAGGTACTTCAAGTAGAGAAAAATCAATCTCTGCAAGTCTCTCAAAGACTGATCTATACCACTTTCTTTCCTTACACTTCTAAGAAATATTTTAGACTCCAGGATTTCCACTAATTTGGCAATCTAGCTTCATGCTTGCTTGGTGTTGTGTACTTCTTAAATTCCTCCTTTGAATGGCTCATTCAAGTGCTTCTGCTCTCACTTATTCTTGTTTAAGAACTTGACTAGCATTTCTATAATGCTCAATATTTCTTCTGTGTTTCTAGGCAAAAGTATTCAGTGAGGAAATGATATCCTCTTGATTGTCCTAGAATCCAAAGTTTGGCTAAAACACAGGAATCAAGTTTTCATGGGGAAGCACCATCTTTCCTCACGATATTTCTTCTAGTCTAGCGACTATTCATCTCCCCAGCATAGTTTCCAAAAATTTGTTGGTAAACAGATTGTTCTTTTTCACTTCAACTCTAAAATTCCCAAATATTAAAGAAACAATCGAATACAATAGTTGGGAAATGTAACCGAATAACTAATTTCCCTATGAATTTGAAGGTATAGCTCCCTTAAGTGATTAATCTTCAATGAATTTTTTTCTTTCCTAATTTAATGGGGGTTTTCTCTTAACCTGAGAATAGAAGAGGTAATCCGAACTAGGCCTAGACAGGAACTAGCTTAGGCAAATAGATTCGGCTTTCTATCTATCCAATCTTAAGAATTTATCAATCATATCAGATCCTAAAATTGGTAATTCAAGGGTAAATAATGAAGATACAAATGCAAAATTGAAAGATCGATGATAACATAACAAAGAGGAATCAATCTATTTCATAAGAAAATTTCTCATAATCTATGGATGACACCCAAATTTCCCCTCAATTAACTACATCAAATCATAATACAAAACTTCAGTTTAATATTGAACTATAAATCCAATTTAAAGAAACATTCAAATTGACAGAAAGATAAATGCAATGGAATAGTTAAAATATTGGCATTCAGACATGAACGAATTTGACTGTAGCTCAAAGTAAGAAGCAGTCAAATCTTCAAACCTGCCTTCCTTTGTGAGCTTTGCTACATGGTGAAGTGCCTTGTTTCTTAATCTTGTCCTAATGTAGACAACATCTTTTCTTTCTTCACCTTGCTCATAGTGGTACTGTATTGTAAGGCTCGTGAAAGAGTATCCTTGCTGGGAGCTCCTTCTTCTATCCTCTTCCTTTTGTGCTCTAGAGTGTTCTCTATCCAAGACTCCACACTAGTAACTTTGGTGGTAGAGACCAATTCTTCTATAAACAACTTCCTGATGACCAGAGGAGTATATTTTGGTCTGGAAGCAAATGGATTTACTGAGCTAGGAGAGGAGGAAACTAATTTAGTGACTTGAGAAACTTCCTGTTGCTTTACAACCTCTTCATCTGATTCTATGACTGTAGTACTGGAACTATCCTCACCCACCTCTACTATAGTAGGGGACCCTCACCTTGGAGTGTCTTGAATCGAGGTGTCACTTTGTGTACCCAAAGTGCTAGCTTTATCTGGTTGCTCATTTTCTGCACTTTTAATAGGCTTAGCCGTAGAGTTGACCGGATCTATAGAAACTACTTCTTCTATTGAACCAATGATAGGAGGCGAGCCATCTCTACAAGTCTTCTCTAGTGGAATCATCTTTTTAGGAGGTTCATCACCCCCGCCTACTGGTTGAGATGGATCTTTAGCTACAGTTGGGATATTCATTGAGGATGATGCAGGAGTGTTCCCAGTCACTTTTGTAGGAGTTTTTTGAGAAGGAGGCTTCCTTTCTGACCTCTTCCTTCTGCCCATCGTCCATTGGATCCATTGCTTTATCCTTTTGTAGATCCCACCCATCAAGGTCTGAAAGTCATCAATGGCTTGACCTAGCATGGGTTTAGACCTTATAGGTAGGGGCTTAATCTTCTCCATGTATGTATCATCATACATATGTTGGCCATCATCTTCTATGCCTTCAACTGCAATCTTAACTTTGAACCTTTTGATTTGTTCAATAGTTAACCTTGCATAGAATCTATCTCTGCTTTCTAGATCATCCTTGCAGCTGGACCAATAGTATTATATGTCATCGATGTGATGAATGGTGCAACCCATTTTCAAGTGATCTCTGGCGTAGTTCATGGGATCATACTAGGGCCTCAGGACATCATATGTTTCTAGTTGAAACTTCTTTGAGAATGCTTTCAAAACATTCTTTGCATCAGACCAAGATGCATAGTTGTAGGATCCAATAGTCATGGGGAAGTCATAGCCTTTCTTCCTAGCGCCTAAACAGATCAGCTTCACTTGGACTACTTTCCTCATCACCGTAACTAGCACAATCATGTCGTTAGGATAACTGGTCAGCTTCAAGGGGAAATCATCAAATCCTGCAAGACGAATATATGAGAAATTCACAAAATGGATAAAATAACCCCCAAATTAGTTGATGAATGCCATGGCTTCTGGAAAAAATCTCCTTTATGGGAAACCTTGCAACTCCCTGAATAGTCTCATTGTGAATGAATCATTAACCTTGACATACTCTGTATAACTTTTATGTAATTACAATCAGGGAAAGAATTTGTAACTTTTAACATCCTCTGAGAATTCTTCTAGCCTAGGAAGCCCCGACCAAATTTAAATTGTAGCTAAGATATATAATAAAATTGAGGACATATAGAACTCATTCTGATGTTTTTCTCTATTTAGGGATTTTGAAAGATTTTTGCTTACCATGTGAGCCCAATCAATAAAATTATGCTGCGAGAAAATCACCTGAACTAGGAAGAAATGGTGCTCAACAAAATTAAGTGCATCACTCTCACCTCTGATCTTGTGAAGCAATACCAGGATGTCTACAATTTATGGCTTTAGGTTCATGCCATATAGTTTCTTAGGAAACTTTCCCTTGGCGGTCCTTGACTATTGGAACCATGTTTTTATTATTTCCTTCTTGCATACCATCTTCTTTGCTCCATACTCAGTGACCACCCGACTGTATGTCATCTCTGAGTATTCAACTTGCTCTGGAATACAAAGGGAGTTCTGGATGGAGTCTCGATCAATAGAGAGTAGCACTGTGTCATCAGGAAAAATAATTTTCTTGGTATCTAGATTATAATGGGCTATGCATTCATGAACAAGCTCTAGAGCTTGAATTGCAACAGGAAAGCCGACAGTTTTGACTAATCCACTCTCCTTCAATTTTTCTGTCAAGAGATGCATTCAACCTGTTGTGAAATATCTTCATGTTGAAGAACCTCAGAGAAGTATCCATGATTTTGTGCCATTCAGAAGTGATACCATTCATCCCATTGAATTCCATGAATCTGGTGGCCATGCTTTGATTGATTTGATTTGGGAACCATGAATCTATTTCAGTAATATAAAAGCAAGGAACAACTATCGCCAGGGGTTTTAATTCAGGAAATTTTGACAAACAAATGGTAATTCTTGTTTGCAACACTTCATTGATTTTATAACTTCTAAATTTTTACCGTTAATGGCCGACTTCCCGTGCCACATGAGTGAAAATACTTAATCATTTATGAAAAATTCTGTTATGAAGTGAAATGGCTTCATTAGAATTAATTACCTTACCTCTACGATCCATTATGAAACATCTTTTCACTTTGGATATAACTTTCTTGAGGCAGCGGATAATTACTTTTCCAGTTCTCTTTTGGTGGAGAAATGCTTTTGGAGCACTCCCTACTCAGAAATCCACCAAGGAGGAATTTTAGCTTGTTACAATGCTAAAATGATATGTTACAGTTTTATCTACTTTCTTTATGCCTTAAGTCACCTCACAGGTTGATTTTTCTTCATAAATCTCACGTATAACAATTTGGCGGAAAATGCATCCTGCGAATCAAAACCCGCCTGTTTGAGTACTGAAGAAGCTATTTTCTGCGTTTCCACCGATAAGCTTTTATCTTAGATTTTTCATCATTTGATCATTCCTTTTGCCCATAGGGATTTGTTTTGAGTGCAATAGTCTTTCTAGCCCCAAATTATCTATTTCCATCTTTCACTGACGGCTGATACTTTTAAAATTATCATCTACGGAAAATGCACTCTGCAGGTGGTTATCCACTAAGGAGAAGCTCAGAACCAATTTTCCGCCAATGTGACAAAATGAAGTATCAAAGCTAAAGATTTAAAAATCATATAAAATCAATGTTAGAAACCTCTTAATTGTGACCTTTATTGGATTTGGGAGCTTAACCTACCCAATATGATATGATCTTAGGTAAAAGCCCCCACCCGGGTTATAAAGGAGAAGTCGATTTGGGAAAATCTGATAAAGGTCTCCTAGCCTAAAGGAAAAACTAGACTTAGACTCAAGACTTGCACAATTATTTCAAGACCATCACTATGCACAAAACATCCATTTTTCTCTAAAGATATGAAAACCAAAAATGGGGCAACAATATATTTACTAAAGATATTTCAAAGATTTTTATTTTATTTTAGTAAACTATTATAAAGACACTTGAGAAATTTCATTTTCTATATAATATTTCTCTTGCATCTACAATTTATTTTTGTACATATTATATAAGTTATGTATAGATAGATATATTTACTAAAGAGATTTTAAAGATTTTTTTGTTTTACTAGACTATTTTTTTTACTTAAAATAATTCAAGAGTCACATTATAGACATATAGATAAATATATTTATTACGTCGATAGGCGTCTTGTATGGGGATTGGTTATCGGTAAGTTGTTAGTCATTCCATAAAAAAATTTCCGGTGGTGTTTCTTGGTCCTGGTTTCACGTTCTCAACGGTGAGGTGTTCGTCATGTGTGCATCCTAAGGGGTGACGCGTTCTTCCCTTCTGGCCTGGTACGGTTTGTGTTTGTAAAATAGGGGAAATTTGGCTTTGCAAGGTGTTGGCAGTTAATGTGCACTCTATGGAATGTACCGACTTCATTTTTCATGGTTATGGAAATTTTTTTGTGGGTTGAAGTTACACATTCTTTGCATTTGGCATTGGTTAACTTCTCTCTCACTTAGGTTTTCATGTTCCTTTCCTATCGTCATTGTTTGTGTTACAGAGGATTTTGGTTGTGTTGTAGAGAATTTTTTTTGTGAGGAGGGCACGAACTGGAAGCTTTGCCAGGTTTTCCTTGACTCTTTTGCATCTGGTTGTTCATTACATCATGATTTCTGATTTTATTGTGAAAAAAAAATTGAAAGGGAAAGAGGGTTTTTAAAATTGCCCAAGTTCTTATATTTTTCGATGAAATTTATGTATGTAGTTAAGAATGTTATTTGTATATTTATAATACTAATAATTATGTTAATGCATGAACATGTGGGTGTAATGTTGGCCTGGTACAGTTTGCATCTATAAAACATGGGCAACTTGACTTTGCAAGGTGTTGGCAGTTAATGTGCATTCGAGGGCACGAATCACAAGCTTTCCCAAGTTTCCCTTGACTCTTTTGCAGCTGGTTGTTTGTTGCATCATGATTTCTATTTTTAACGTGAACAAAAAATTGAAAGGAAAAGAGAGTTTTTTAAATTACCAGGCTCTTCTAACAATATTAATAATTATGTTAATGGATGAACATGTGGGTATAACATTCTGCAATCATTTCATTAATTCCTTGCGATGAAGATTATGCAATCATGTCATTCATTCTTTGCAATGACATTTCCTGGTTAATAAAATAAATGTTAATGGACGAACATCTAGGTATAAAATTATGCAATCATTTCATTCATTCCTTGCGATGAAACTTCTACAATCATTTCGTTCATTCCTTGCAATGACATTTATTGGTTAATGAAATAAGGGTATTATGTACATAGTTAAGAAAGTTGTTTGTATATGTATAATATTAAGAATAATGTTAATGCTTGAACATGTGGGTATAACATGCATGAGCATGTTCATTCATTCCTTGCGATGACATCTCCTGGTGCTAAGTGCATGAACTTATGGGTATAACATTCTGCAATCATTTCATTCATTCCTTACGATGACATCTCGTGAGATTTTGACAAACAATTTGTGTCATGTCTGTGCTATCATGGTGACATTCTAACAAATAATATAAACATTTAGCAATCATTTTGTTTCAAACGCTTTTCTTTGAAGTATTTTTTGTAAAAAAATTGACATGCTCATTTTTCCCCTTTATTTTTTAAGAGTTAATTATATATTTAGGAATTTTAAATTGCTTTTTTTCAATTCACAGATTATAATAATTACTATATTATCGTATATAATAAATAAAATATAGAATAATTAATTTTGTATTTCAACTTTAACGAAATTGATAGAAGTTTTTAAATAATTAATTATATCTTTTATATTTTAAAATAATATTGTACATTTCACAGATTATGATAATAATTATATTATAATATATAATAGATAAAATATAAAATATTTAATTCTATGTTTTAAATATTAAATATTTTATATTTGATATTTTATCTATTATATATTATATATTAGGAATTTTAAATTGTTTTTATACAATTTTATAGATTATAATAATACTATATTATCATATATAATAAATAAAATATAGAATAATTACCTGTCGGCTCACCCCAATCCATGCATCCTCGAGTTTTCCCTATAGTTGGGAGGGGCCACAACCCGCATGGAACAGGAGTGTGTGCTTGCTCCTTGATCTTCCCCAACAAAGGTTGACAGTGCCCCTACTATTTTAAGGGCTAGCTCACTACTCAATCAAAGTTTTAGGGACAAGAATAGTTCTCGGGTGTTCCAATTCTTATTGGCAGCTAGCATCTCACTAGTCTGCGGGCTCTGCTTCGGATTGCAGGGTGAAAGGTAGGTATATGGTCGACAATAATTAATTTTGTGTTTCAACTTTAAAGAAATTAAAAGAAAGTTTTAAACAATTATTTCAATTTGTTATATTTTAAAATAATGTTTTTATATTCATAGATTATATATTTTTTTTGATAGAGGTAAATGCAGGTTTTGAAGGGCCCTTGAAACCCTGTACAAGAAAGTCACAAAAGATATTTAAAATAGCCTTCTAAACGGAATGAGTCAAGACCACATTGAGGGTTTTACAATAGGCTCCCACAACCTAGATAAAATAATGCATGAAACAACCTTCATGCAAATCCTAGCTAAAGACTAATCCAAAACTATGATTTTCTTTTAACACCCTTCTGATGAGAGCGAAGAGTCATATCAAAAGAGGAGGACTTCTTAATTTTTTTCCTTTAACAATAATCCAGCCCTCATCAACTCTAGCCGCCTCAACCTGCCAGCGTAGAGGATCATTAGCCACACTAGAGCGATCAATGCTACCACCAGAGGATTCCAAAATACCAGTAAACCTGTTGGAAATACAATAATGGGAAAGCAAGATACTGAGAGGGGGGGGTGAATCAGATCTTCAAATATAAACACTTAAAACAAACTGATCCACATTCATACATAGATGAATCTAATGTAATCTCAGATAGCATCCACACCATGAAATAAATAACACATTACACAATAACTTGGTAACCCAAAAACCCAAATAGGTAAAACTAGGGTGGGGATGACACCCACAAAAGTCTCCACTACTGCAGTAATAAAGTGTACCTGTTAAGGTTACAATGTTTGATTACAAAATGTAATCTACCCTGTTAGAGGTTTGCGCAATTAAGAGCTTCAGATCATTACAATCTACCCTATTAAAGGATTTAAACTTATAATGAAGTAAGCACTCTGTTAAGAGATAAATAAAGGCCTGCTAAAACCACTCTGTTAAGATATTTTCACCTGATACAATGATTAAAGAGTCTCAAGTATTGATCCTCTGATATGCACTCTGATGCTGATGATGGATCTCCTCTTTTTAGTATCTCTTCTGATCTTATAATCTGATATGCCTTTACTCTGTTGTTCACTGTGTTATTCTTTGCTTGATCTCTGCTTCTAAACAAAATAACCCTCTTTGCATTTCACTTCAAAATGTAGTCACTTCAACAATTACTCTTCTGTCTCTAGCACATACAAAATAGGATTTCGAAGCAATCTAATATATCTATACAGATCTGACAGTGAGATCTAGATCAATGATCAAGATCCAATACCCATACCATGATGGTATTACAATTAATGGTTACAATGAGTCATGCATAAGATAAAACAATTAAATGCATAACTAACTCCGTATAAGAATATTAAATGCATACATAATTTGGCCCAAAAATCTTATACAAGTCAGCCGGATCACTTATCCTTGAAGTTTGTATCATTCCTGACAAGTATACAAAAACTGTCCTGCTCAGCATTTAACATCTCTGTCTCTACTCGGCTTGGCAATGTAACTCGGCTCGACAATGTAACTAGGCATACTGAAAAATTGCTCGGCCTTGTATAGTTTTAGCTTGGCCACAGTGATAGCCAACTAAAATTGCCTAATGAAATGACTAAGTGTTGGGCACTAATCATTAACAGAACTTAGAGATTAACAATCTCCCCCTTTGATATTAGTGGAAAAAACACTTATCATTACTTATGTACATTTCATCAAAATATTGTCTAAATATGCTAAGTACTCCCCCTAGGAATATACTTATACAAAATTTTTACAATGCATTCAAAAATTATATACAAGTGTACCTTTTCTGTACTGATGTATCCTTTCATAACTCCTTACCAACTTCCTTACTAACTTCCTCCTTCCGTAGTACTAACTTCCCCCTTGTTTTTGTCACTGATTGCTGGTGGGGTTAAGTTGTACTTATCCAAAAA
>MU227611.1:1625288-1639547 GCA_018584345.1 Thuja plicata | reverse complement strand
ATGAAATAAATAACACATTACACAATAACTTGGTAACCCAAATAGGTAAAACTGGGGTGGGGATGACACCCACAAAAGTCTCCACTACTATAGTAATAAAGTGTACCTGTTAAGGTTACAATGTTTGATTACAAAATGTAATCTACCCTTTAGAGGTCTTCCTGGTTAAGAGCTTCAGATCATTACAATCTACCATATTAAAGGATTTAAACCTACAATGAAGTAAGCACTCTGTTAAGAGATAAATAAAGGCCTGCTAAAACCACTCTGTTAAGATATTTTCACCTGATACAATGATTAAAAAGTCTCAAGTATTGATCCTCTGATATGCACTCTGATGCTGATGACAGATCTCCTCTTTTCAGTATCTCTTCTGATCTTATAATCTGATATACCTTTACTCTGTTGTTCACTATGTTATTCTCTGCTTGATCTCTGCTTCTGAACAAAATAACCCTCTGTGCATTTCACTTCAAAATGCGGTCACTTCAACAATTACTCTTCTGCCTCTAGCACATACAAAATAGGGTTTCGAAGCAATCTAATATATCTATATAGATCTGACAGTGAGATCTAGATCAACGATCAAGATCCAATACCCATACCATGATGGTATTACAATTAATGGTTACAATGAGTCATGCATAAGATAAAACAATTAAATGCATAACTAACTCCGTATAAGAATATTAAATGCACACATAAGTCGGCCCAAAAATCTTATACAATTCGGCTGGATCACTTATCCTTGAAGTTTGTATCATTCTTGACAAGTATACAAAAACTGTCCTACTCGGCATTTAACATCTCTGTCTCTACTCGGCTCAGCAATGTAACTGGGCATACTGAAAAACTGCTTGGCCTTGTATAGTTTTAGCTCGGCCATAGTGATAGCCAACTAAAACTGCCTAATGAAATGACTAAGTGTTGGGCACTAATCATCAACAAAACTTAGAGATTAACAAAACCCTGCTAGAGAAGCATCCATAGAAATTGTAGCTGCCTCCACCCTCGTAAAACCAACGGAGACCAGAGATATAGCTACCCCAAACAAACCAGGTGATAGAGAAACCAAAGGGATGTTCACATGAGCCACATCCAAACCAACAAAAGGAGGAGGGGGGACGTGTGCAACCACCTGGGAGAAAATTTTTGGTGAAACAAGCTTCTTTTCCACCTAATAGTGTTGAGCAGAAGCATCTTTCCACCAAGAACCAGAAGATTTATTTTAACCCAAACCACACTGAGCAGCCATATGCCTAGTTTTAAAACATCTTCTGCATCTGAAGGGAATTCCTTCGTAATCCAGAGTCAGAGTCCATCTTCCTTTAGAGGATTTGATCACTATCTCCGTAGGAAGACCCTTTGAAGGATCAATATCCACAAGAATGTGAGTGTATGTAGAATAAAAAATATCAGAAGAGTCACCATCTACCAATAAAAATTCCCCAAGATCATTACCAATCTCCTAAAACAAAGAATTGATCCATAAATGCAGGGGAAGATAAGGAAGACAGACCCAGATAGGAAACCTAGTGAAAGAGTCTGACATAGGGTTAAAATTGATATGTCAAGGCTTAACCATAAGCATAAAGTGTTCCTCCCAGCTGAAAAATGTTCACACAACAAGCTATTTTTGTCCAAGACATCTTCAAATTTTGTAATAAAATACCCCTTAGTCGAGGGATAGATATGCACTGTATCCTTAAGGATAGGCTCCCAATAGCTGGAGATCCACTCATGAAGCTTCGGGAGACTAGGCCAAACACCTCTGAACCTGCAAATCAAGGCATGGGAAGAAAAAATAGAGATGTTGTGATCTATTTCCTTCTCCACATCCAAATCAACCTCCAAGGAAATAGGGTTTGAAACAGGAACAAGCCCACAATCAACCCCCAATTTCAATAGAGCATCTTCCCTAGCAGTAAAAGAGGGATCCGCAAACACTAAACGAGGGACCTTAACCCCACCTTCACTCATAGTAGCATCCAAGGAAACAGCATCTGTGTTCCCAGCTGAAGTGTCAGGAACAATAGAGGGAGCGGGAGAGGCATTGGAAGGAGGCTCAGAATCAGGCACCACAAATGTTGCACCCAAACCATTTGAAAACAGACCGCGGGAGGGCATAGGCACCCGACGACCTGTAGGGGGAGCACCAATAGAAGAGGCCACAATGGCTCTAGAAACCCTAAACACAACGGTCGTAGAAGGAGACTCGGAAGCCATCGCGACCAAGAGAGAGATAGTTAATTATTATTATATTATAATATATAAAATATTTAATTCTTTCTTTAAAATATTGAATATTTTATAAAATATCTTATATTTTATCTATTATATATTATAATATTTATATTTTATATTTTATCTATTATATAATATATAATTTTATATATTATATATTATATATTATATATTATATTTTACATAGAATTAAAATATTCCAATATTTATATATTATAATACTAATTATGTGTTAAAATATATAATTAAAAAACCAATACATAATTAGGCTCGTTCAGGGGCTTCGTAGAGTTAAACCTACTGTAGGTGACTTAATCAAAATCAAATGGATCACACCCCGTCCGAGTTGGACCAAAGTCAACTTCAACAGAGCATCGAAAGGGAACCCAAGACCTTCAGGAGCAGGCTATGTGGCTAGAAATGAGCAAGGAGACATTGTGGTGCTGGGAGCATCACATTTTTTGGATGACACCAATAACGCAGCGGAGTGCCAAGCGGCACTAGGAGCAGTCCGTATGGTGAGAAATCTAGGGGTGTTGAAATTAATCTTGGAAGGGGACTCATTGCTGGTCATCAACGGGATAAAGAAAGGAGAAATGAATGCATGACATCTAAACCTTTACATCTGAAGTATATGATCCGTACTCAGTAGCATCCCAGAGGTCCAGATTGTTCATGTATGATGGGAAGCCAATGAATTGGCAGATTTATTATCAAACATCAGAGTGAAGATACCAAGCAATGAAAATAAAGAAATCATGGAAGATTTTAGCAAATTTGAAATTGAATGGGATTAGATGACAGAACCAGAGGTCTTGTCTTAGGACTTTAAAGACATTAGTATTTATGAAAATGGGGGCGTGACAGAGATCACAAGGAGATTTGTGTACTTTGATCACTCTCTTAAGTGTGAAGGAGTCCAAGTGGCTTCAAAGACACGCCAAGAGTAAGGCATCACGAGACGATAGGTGGCAAAGCCTGAGTTTGCATGAGGTCGAGTTAATGGAGTGGCTTTTTTGGCAACATGTCAATATGAATACTCTGTACTCACCTTCCCCTATGCACAAGGCTGAAGGACATCACCAGATGCCTCCATGTTTTTTAAGTACAAAAATCATTAATGTGACGGCCTTTTTGAGGGACGATAGTTGAAGAGCGCTCCTCTTCTTAAAGCGAGGAGTTTGTGAGCTATCATCATTCCAAAACAAAGAAAAAGTCGAGGGATAATATTTATTTTTTGTGTAGGGAAGCTGAGTTTGGTTCTCTCATAATTTGGTGGGTGGCGTCGGTGACAATGGAGGCTAACTTATCACTTGAATCCCTGAACCAACTTCTTGCTTGCAGGGACGTGATTACCACACATCGGCTTGGCAATGTGTTTCGGTTTGATGACCCAGAGTTTTTGGAGGTGGTGTCTACAATTTTTGGGTAAGAATTCCTGAACTTCAAAGCCCGTTCGCGCACCAATTTGGATATCTCTTCTCTCTTCCTAGCCCTAGGACTCATGGTAGGAAACACAAAGATTGAAACCCTCTCTGTGGTGAGGAAATGCCTGAACCCAAGTGGTGTGTTGGTTTGGAAGGGATTGTGGACCGCGCAGTGTTAGGAGTGGGCCTAAGGATGACCCATGCTCCATGGTGGTTGATAGGTGGAGGACCAGGAGAAGTCCAACCTTTGGTGGTCTGGAGATCAACTCAACCCATGGAGGTGCGGCTACCGGCACTAAGACATGGCTGGGTAATGATCTTGGACTATCTGGAGAAAATGGAGGAGCGTCGCACCCAGGGAAAGGAAGAAAAAGGAAAGCACCAAAAGACAACCCCTATAAAATCAACAACACCAGTTGACAGCACTGGCAGGCCTCACCCCCGTCATCAACTGCAGAAGAAGGATACAGCCACAGGTGTCACTGCCACAGGGGCCCAAGCCATTCCAAATTTCTCCTGGGAGGAAGCACTGGGATGGTTCCAGTAGGGAAGGCGCTACTGTGTTTTGTTTTTTTTGTTGTTTTAACTACCAGGAAATGAACTGGTTCAATCTATGTAAGCACAAGGTGCATTTTGGGAACGGGCTAAAAAAATTTTGTGGGTAGCAGCGTTCATGCTGGTATAGGCACTTTTGGTTTTTGTTGGTGTATTTTTTGTAGTAGGAAAGATCATAATTTCTCTTGCTAAAATCTATTGTAACCTGTCATATTATCAATACAAAATTCAAAATTTACCGATAAAAAAAAACCAATACATAATTAATTGTTTAAAAAATAAATTATTAGTTATATATTTTATGATTTTAATATAATATTAATATATAACAATTCCTCAAAAGATTAAACACAGAATTAAATATTTTATATTTTATCTATTATATATTATAATATAATAATTATTATAATCTATGAAATATAAAAAACATTATTTTCAAACATGTAAAAATATAATTAATTGTTTAAAAATTTCTATCGATTTCTTTCTTAAACGCCTTCAAATCTTGTTGAAATTTGATCTTAAACAAATTCTATCCTTTCTCTGCCTCTTTCTTAATAGCCTCCAAGATTGTTGCAATTTGAACTTATTTCCTTATGCTTTAAGATGGATACAGATTGAGGGAAAGCAATCTTAATTATTGACACAGTATAGAGTAAATCTGCAAGGTTCAAACAAATTCTTGTAGACTATAGGCAAGAAGCCTCACCATTTCAAAATTGCAACAAGCTTGCAAGTTTTTAAAGAAAAATGGGTAACTTGGACCCACAAAATAATCGCCATAACCATGAAAAATGATGTTGGTACATTCCATTGAATGCACATTAACTTCCAACACCTTGCAAATCCATGTTGTCCCCATTTTACAAACGCAAACCATACCAAGTGGGAAGGGAAGGACGCGTCACCCCTTCCAGGCTTGAACAACTCCCAATCTTGTTGCAATTTGATCTAATTTCCTTATGCTTTAAGATGAATACAAATTGAGATAAAACAATCTTAATCATTGACATAGTACAAAGTAAATCTACAAGTTTCAAACCTTGGTTGTAAACTATAGGCAAGAAGCCTCACCATTTCACCAAAGTGTCACTCCTCTTTTCTGTTCTAAGTGCTTTTTATATATTATTACACTTTCATGATCTTATCTTTTCATATTAGCATTTCTCATGCACTTTTAATGATGATATATTCATGGTATTTATGTTATGCATTTGACATAATGTTTTTTTCATTATTACACTTTGGAGAGCGGAGATACTTATCACATCCTTTTCTATAGATATCTCATACTTATCTATTGCACATACTTAAACCAACATATTTATTGACAACTTCCAATCTTGTTGCAATTTGATCTTATTCCCTTATGTTTTAAGATGAATATAGATTGTGGGAAAACAATCTTAATGAGTGACATAGTACAGACTAAATCTGCAATGTTCAAACCTTGGTTGTAGACTATAGGAAATAAGCCTCACCATTTCACCTAAGTGTCACTCCTCTTTTCTCTTCTTTAATATAAGTGCTTTTGATATATTATTACACCTTCATGATCTTATCTTTCTATATTAGCATTTCTCATGCACTTTTAATGATGATATATTCATGGCATTTATGCTATGTATTTGACATGATGTTTCCTTCATTATTACTCTTAAGGGAAGGGGGAATACTTATCAAATCCTTTTCTATAGATATCTCATACTTATCTATTGCACATACTTAAACCAACATATTTGTTGTGTGTCGATTTTCCTTCTCAATTCTCCTAAAATTATGTCCAATATGATATATCCATAAAATTTGTGAGGACCACTGTTTCACTTTCTTCTCCTTAATCTATGTTCACTATAAATATAATTTGAAAGAGAACATATCATTCATGGTTTTACTAGATCATCTATGCATAGATTTATTGGGTTAACTTCATAACAATTCCTAAACAACCCTATAAATGATGACATCACTATTTAAATTCAGGTCTTTTATTTCTTGTCTTTTGACATTATTTGGCCTTTTTCTTTCACGTCAATTGTGCTCTCTCTTTTACCTTTCTTTATGTCATGGAAATTTCAATTACCATCTATCCTATCCCACCCCCTACGTACGAGCATTGTTATTGTACTCTTTTTTGTCTTTCTTTTTTTCTCAGTTGTTAGGGATAGCTCCATTTATTAATATCAGGAGAAAAATTTACATAGAAGCCATTGCTTTCAGTAATTGCAATGGAGAAAACCTCATACATCACCTATTTCTACAATCCTTGTAACCATTTTTTGGTGGTCGCACACTACTATTTCCTATTATGTATGCTTTGAATCCATCGAGATAATAGTCTTTCTCCACTTCATTCTTAAATGACTTCTAAGCCTGTTGCAATTTGATTTTATTTCACTGTGCTTAAAGATGAATACAAATTGAGGGAAAAGAATACACTTAAGGGAGGGGGAATACTTATCAGATCCTTTTCTATAGATATCTCATACTTAACTATTGCACATACTTAGACCAACATATGCATATTTTATCAATGAGGCAGCGAGATGTAATATATCCACTCTTACACCACCCAGTGCCTGCAACCCGCCTTCCATAACTGTGCATTCAATGGAATATATTCATTTTGTCCTAGGTTGAAATTAAAGGGTTTTTTAGTGGCTGCTATCAACATCAATTTAATATGCTTTAAACAATAATTTTTTGCCTGCTTTTTGCTCTTCCTATTTTGCTTTGTGCCTGTGCTATACATGGTGGTTAAATTGAATACATTTTTGTTGTGTTGTACCGAAAGCTTCCTGCAACATATGCTACATTGTGATGATTTTAGAATTTAGAAAAAAACAAATGTTCTTCCAAACGATCTTTTTCCTTTATGGTGTTCACCTTGCTTTTCCCAATCCAACTATTTACTTCCCCCTGGCCATTTTCACCACAAATTGCTTATGTTTCTTCCATGCAATGTTTGTTATACCTTGACAATGTAAAATTGCATTGAATCAAATGTATTTCTTTTGTTCTTAGTTTGTATGCTGATTGTTTTTTGGAGGTTGATGCAACCCTTTCTTTAATGTGTTTTGAAGAGCAAATATTTTCAGCCCACCTGCACGTTTTCTCCCATGTTTTTTTAATTGTTCTTTATGCTCTTTTTCTGCAATTAATTTAGTGATGGAGCAAGCAAGAAAAAGAATAATCTTGTTTGTTATTATGTTATAGACGTTATGTTCTCGCACCCAATGTTCAACTTCTTGTTTCTAAAGAATAATGAGCACTATGTCATCTCAACCAAATTCTTCCAGTGACTTGCAATAGCCGCTTGTTGACAAAGCGATAAGTTCATATTCTATATTTCCCCCTAGAATTGCAAGCCATTTACAACCATGGTATTCATGCTTGGTTTTTTGTAAGGAATGTAGATAACAATAAATTTCACATCACTATTACTGTTTCGCTGGCTGCATGTATAACTATACGTGAGTGTGTTCTTCATATGTACAAAGTTATGTGCCTAGTTTAGGATAAAGATCTTGTAGATATGTGAATATATATGTTTGTGTTTCAACATGCCCACATAAATATCTCAATACATGCTCCTTTCTTTGTAGGGTGGTGGCCTGCAAATGCAACTCACTTCAAATGTCATTTGCAATATAAATGTTGGCGACAATCTTTCATCACCAACTCTATAGTTGTTGTCATTTGAGAAATTGACCAATGTTCAAAGTGAGCTTAACCAGTATAAGATTGTGCTATCTAATGACAAACACATGTAATTAGCCATTGTGCCACCAAAGTATTATGATATTTTTAATTAAAAGGCACTGAAGATAAGCTCGACCATATTTCTTACAAAATATGCATGTAGGAATGTTTGGGGGACAAGGTAGCATACACTATATGTCTTTTGAATTTATTCTTGATTATCACATGGTTTTTTTTTACATATGTAGTGTTGAATTTTTTAATGTGCTCCTTACACAGGGCTATAATCATCTTCAACCTAGAAATCAAACATGCAGATTGTAAGGTGCTTGGAAAACCTAGGTACCTTTTCCAAGAGCAAGAATAACAAATGTTGGCACGAGGAACCCCCTCATCAGCTAAACGACACCTAAAATTTGAGTCCCACTTGTCTCCTTTGCAACTAGACAACCATATCAATATTAGCCCTGTAAAAGCTCTAAATTTGTTCCAAAACAAATGGACAATCAAAAGTTGTGTCACCACCAAAAGAAAAATGCATCATTATAATAGACTTGATCGAGAAGGCCAAGTGTTTAGCTTTGATATCACTGATTTTGAAGGTACAAAAGTTAGAATTACTTGTTTTAATGATATCGCGAAATTGCATTACAATAGAGTTGAGGTGGGGGCGTTCTATTGTATCTTAAAAGGTTCTGTAAAAGAGGCCAACACAAAGTTCAATAAGTTAAACAATCATTTGAAGATTACATTAGATGAAACCTCACTATTAAAGCATTGTGATGATGGTGTTTCTAATATGCCCGGTGCTTCACACTTTGTGCCTCTTAATGAGATAATAAATTGTAACAACAAAGACTTGGTTTATGTCATTGGTGTTCTTTTTGTTGTTTCAGAGCTGTCAGTAATACGCGAGAAAGACAATAGTGAAGTGAAACGCAGAATAGTGAAAAAAAATGTTATGTCAAATTTTTCTATTGATGTGAATTTGTGGGGTATGTTGTGGGAAGCAATAGGTGTTGAATTGGAAAATTTGTATTCCTCAAAAAAATTTGTTGTTCTTGCTATTAGGAATGCACATGTTGGTTACTACAATTGGTTACTACAACGACAAAGTAATTGATACGATTGTATCCATTCCTGAGGCAGAGGCTCTAAAATCAAGAGGAGAAATTCCTTCTCAAATGTTGTCAATGTCATCGTCCCCTAGACAACTGAACACAATATATAGTAGGATGACAATCACATCCATCCTTGACCACACTAGTATAAAACCAGAAGCAATCTAAATCACCATCAGAGCTTTCATTAAATTCATAAAATCTGACTTTTCTTATCCAGCTTGCCCTTTGCAATTCAATGGCAAGGAATGCAAAACAAAATGCCAACAAACACCTGATTAATATCTTATTTTTCCCAAGATGCTAGGCGTATGTACCAGATTGCAATGAAATGATTACAAAATATTATACCCACATGTTCATGCATCAACATAATTCTTAATTTTACATATATGTACATTTTTGTTAAAGTTATGCATTTGCATTTTTTCGTCATGGTACATTTCTCAAAATTGTACCAACATTGACAACTACAAAAATATGCATATTTTGATTTTTTTAAAGAACATTGAATTGATGTTATATTAGCCTCCAAAAAAAACTTGCCATTCCAGACACAGGCAAAAGGAATACATTTAATTTAATGCACATTCATAGCTGCCACCTTGCAAATCCTGCCACACATCTGTTTCCTCATAACATCTATGGTGCACCTAAAACCTCCCATTTGTTGTAGTTATTAGTATTTGTTGTTAAGCTATATACTATTGCAATGAGTTTTGTTAACTAGTTATTAAAACAAACTATATCAACCAATTAAAATTAAGTATTTTTCATTTTGGATTTTTGGATTTTTTTTTTCTAAAGTATACATGTGAAATTTTTAAGTTACAAAATCATCAAAATTATTTTTCTTCGTGTTGATTGGCTCATAAATTTGGGGTCTTATACATTGCGATTTTTGAGGCAACTTTTTAGGATACAATACCCCACATTTACAAAACAAACCGTAACTATATTGTTTAATTTATACTCGTCATTTTAAAACATTTATCGTCAAAAATGTCTTTCTTGGAAGAAGAAAACTCCTCAATTCGTGACGTCAGAAGTGTCACAATAGATTTGTCATAAATTAGCCAAAATTCTCTCTTCGCTGGTAAAAGAAAAAAATCATATATCCTTTTAATTTTAGCTATCTATCTTTGGACTAGATGGAATAAATCCTAAATTTATTTAAGTTCCCACCTAGTTTTTGATCTCATCAACCATGTCTTATTTACTAGGTCATTTTTCTTTTCACCTCATACAATATACCAAACAAATGTTGATTGCAAAATCAAAATAATTATTATATTACAATTAAAATAATATATTATTAAATCCCATAAGTGTACATTATACAATTTAATATTAAATAATTATTCTAATTCAAATGATATTTTGTTTAGATAAAATAATCTATAGTTTCACAGAGCCTCTCTTTATTTTAAATTATTATCTTATAATAAAATATATTATACTTTATTAAATTATATTTAATATTATAACTATAATTAATTATTAGGCAAATACTGGCCACTATGTGGCACTTGTTACTTAATGTAAAAAAAATGACTCCTTGAAACTTCAAATACAATAAATATGACCTTTTTGCATTATATACCAATTACAATAAATTAGACGGTTTGGGTGGTCCATAAACGATGATCATAATAACTATTTTGTTCCATTATTTCTTAAAATTTACTTTCCCTTTTCCACGCATATCCTATAGTTACAGTTAGTTAGAAGAAAATGTGATACACATGAGGATAACAAAAACAACATGCACATAGGAAACCCATCAACATTTTTCCCCCAATCATAACTTTACAAGATACATGTTCTTAGCTAATAATATAGTACCCGCACAAGCCTCTTGAGTGGGTGTGCAACGACAAAGATCTATTCAAATGCCACTGATGCCACATAAGGGTTGTGATATCCAAACAACCACACCGAAACTTAGCAAAAAATAGAACTACATACCACAAACAGAGTGCGGATCCAAGGCACCTTGATCCCATGGATTTGATGGGTATGTAGGCAGCCTAGAATGCAACCAAAGATTCTAGAGCTCATGTGCCTTGGATATAGCTTCAGATTTTGTCTGGTCATCTTTAATACTCCATGTCTTTCAATTGACATCAAAACATATCCTCACTCGTTGATGCCATCCACTTTTCCTAATTAAAAACATTTTTCTTGTAATTATTTGGCTTATCTCCTTTTTTCTTTTCTTGCCTACAACAATCCCCTTCGCTATCTACTCATTTTATTGATCTCCACACATCACACCTTCAACAAAGTACTGGTATTTACTTTCAGTTTCAATTTCATTGCTCGTTCCTATGTTCCATGATTCCTTTTCCGCATCAAATTTCCTTTCTCTACACTACTATGCACTAAACAAATACTGATCATCCTTCTTTCTTGCAGGTTGCATGCTTTCCACACACTACATATGTTTATCATCCCTCACTACCTTTGTTCCAATTTAATTTTGGCTATGTATCTTGATGAACACTATAATCAAAAAAAAATTGAACATGCTTTGATCATTGATATTTTGTGAACATGAGCAAAGCACACATGAATAAAGTGTGTATGCATTATTATGGTCATTTATGCTTTGTTTATTGCATTGTATATGTAGCCCATTTCTCTTCTCAATCAATAGTACCTATTACTTCTAGAATTCACATGGTCATTCTCACATTTCTTATGTTCCATCCTATTTAAAGACATTGGAGCACATTGTTGCAGAAATTTAGTGAAACAAATTTCTCATTTTGATTTCCTGATTGTTTTTGAATGACTTTTATTTTAATATTTTAATTACTTCCATTTTTTCCAGGTTTTAATCTTTATTTTTTTCTACTTAACTGTGGGTTCATGTACATTTCAGGTGATGACATGTAACTGATTGAATGTTTGAAGATATTGAGTTGATGATCATGCAAGGCATTAAATCAGTTAATGTATTGTATTGTCATTGATGTTAACTTGATATAATTTGTATGGTCATTGTAATACTACCAAAGAATTAAAAGAACCAATGAATCAAAGGCTATGTTATCAGTAATGCATTTAATTCAAGTATTCACTAAGTGACTGCATACACCGACGAAGTGCACCCAGCGGTCAAAGTAAAAGAACTAAGTCACAGTGTTGCCCGACGAACAAATGAACAGCATTACCAACAAGCAAAGTTACAGTGTTTCCCGATGAGAAAAACACAGAGTAACCTGACGGATAGAATTTCAGTGTTGCTCGACAGAGAAGACAAGGACAGAGATCCCGATGACAACTGAAGTCACACTGATGAAACAGTCAGTTATCACCGATGACTAACTGAAGTGTTGACCAACAGAACAGATATTTCATAAAATGACAAAAATGCTTAGTTGTCAAGAAGCTAAATATAGATTTAACAGATACTTATCATTGTTTTAATCATCCAGATAAAGCTGGAGATAAGTAATTGATTTAAAGCTACTTTGTCCAGTTGACAAGAAGATCTCTATGCGATTAGACTGGAGATTTGCTTTAAATTTGTTGGCAAAGATTGTTGAACACGCCAAGATCAAGAAAGCCAAGAAAAGAGGAAATCATGTCTATAAGAGACAAACTCAATTCATTACGAAGTGAGTGTGTGGGGTCAACAAGAAGAGGAAAGATGCTAAAGGAAATCTGAAGGAGAATAAAGTCTTCAATTCAGTCCTGATCAACAAGCTAAAGGAAGAGATAGATTCTGCAGACACCGATGAACAGTGAGACAAGCATCACAGAGTAGAACAAGTGTGGAGCAAAGGTATATATTTGATTATATTGATCAATGAAGTAATGGACCTACAATAGATCTGAAAATCTGCAATTGAGTTGTATGTATGAACAAATCATTAGTGTTTTAGTTTAACCATTGAATCATATAAGCCTCTTAACCGAGCAGGACTTAAAAGTCTTTTTCAATTGAGATACATCCCAAGGAGTATCAAAAAGTTTGATCACAAAAGTAGCATTGGATATGCCCGATACCTATTGACAGGCCAAGCGAGTTTGATCAAGGATGGTAGCATTAGATGCCAGATACTAGTTGACAACATATTTCTAAATCCTCTAACAAGGTCACACCTAATAGTGTGTTTGTAACCTTTAACAAGGTTGGCTCCTAATAGGCTCACTTCAGAAGAGTGAAAATTTGGGGTACCGGTCCCAGTGGCTTTTCCCTTAATAGGGTTTCAACATTAAAAATCCATGTGTTATGTGTGTATGATTCATTTCTTTATTGTTCTGTATCTTACATAGTTAATTCTGGATTGATCGGTATACTCTGCATATTTACTATATTTTGGTAAATAGATGTCTGCTTATTAGTAAACATATAGAAGAATGTTTAACAAAGTAATCCGACAAGTAGTAAATTGATATAAGTATTTCATGGCATTCATCTTGTAGGATAGAAGATAACTTGAGACATAATTAGTGGTTACAAGTTTGAAGGGTTGATTTAAGGATTAAAATTTGAGGCCACTGATTCACACCCCCCCTCTTAGTTATTACTAAGAATTGGTATCAAAGCTTGTGCGCTTAGGAAGGAAGGTTTCAAGACCTAAGCTAAAGATCACAAGATGAATAGATGAGATGTGCCCAAGTTGAACAAAGACAATTTTGCTTCATGGCAGAGCAGAATAAGACTCCACTTATCAGGTATTGGTAATGATGTTACTCAATACTTAGAAACTAAATATGTGTTTCCCACAGGAGCACCAATAGTTGAACAAATGAGAGAGAAGCATGAACACAACGGCATGATGATAGAACTTGCTTCCTCACTCTCTTATGCTGAATTTGAAGATGTCAAATCCTGCAAGACTACAAAGCAGATGTGGGACAAATTGATGCTTGTACATGGTGGTGACAAAAATGTTTTGAGAGCCAAGGAAGAAAGTCTTAGAGGAAAGTTTGATGATCTCAAAAGAAAGAAGGTGAAAACATCACTTAGTACAACACAAGAATCAAAGAGGTAGTCAATGCTATCCAAGGATTTGGAGGTACACTAGAAGAAGATACAGTGGTAAGTAAAATTCTAAGAACCTTACTACCTACTTATGCTATTAGAGTATCTACCATTCAAGAAATGAGAGCAGTAGCAAATAGCAATGTTACTCTAGACAGTTTAATTGGAAGACTGATTTCATTTGAGATGAATAACTTTGATAATAGTGTCT
>MU227611.1:1608757-1622853 GCA_018584345.1 Thuja plicata | reverse complement strand
TGTCAAGTCTGCATTCTTGAATGGAATACTTGAAGAAGAGGTATACATTGAACAACCAGAAGGGTTTATTGATCCAGACAAGAGGGACATGGTATGTAGACTTCACAAAGCCCTGTATGGATTGAAACAAGTACCCCGAGCCTAGTATGAAAGACTTCATTCCTATTTTATAAGCATTGGATTTGTAAGAACTAGTCAAAACAGTAATCTTTACTTCAAGGAAGATACTGATGCTAACATTTTGATTGCTGAGATATTTGTTGATGACATCATATTTGGAGGCAATGATATGCTATGAAAATTATTTGCAAATGAAATGAGAAAAGAGTTTGAGATGTCTATGTTTGGAGAGATCAAGTTCTTTCTTGGTCTACAGATCATACAACAAGATGAAGGTATTTTCATTACACAATCCAAGTACATCAAAGAAGTACTAAAAATATTCAAGATGGAAGAATCCAAACCAGTTGGAACACTGATGGAAATTGGATGTAAGATGAAAAAGGAGGACAAGTCATCAAAGGTAAATCAGACTTTGTACAGATCAATGATTGGAAAACTCATTTATGTTGTACATACTAGACCAGATATTGCACATGCAGTAGGAATAGTTGCTATATTTTATGCTAATCCTAGAGAATCATATATGACTATTGTGAAAAGAATTCTAAGATATCTAAAGAATACTGAGGAATATGGCTTATGGTATAGAAGAGAAGGCAAATTTGACCTTAAGGTCTTTACCGACACTGATTGGGCTGGAAATATTGATGACCAGAAGAGAACAACTAGAGGAGCATTCTTCATGGGTGACAGACTTGTCACATGGATCAGCAAGAAACAAGGATGCATCTCACAATCTACTGTAGAGGCAGAGTATGTTGCTACTGCTGCAAACTGCTCAAATATTGCATGGATCAAACAGTTACTGGAAGGTATACATATGAAAATTTTAGAACTAGTAATTATCTACTGTGATAATACAAGTGCAATAAACATTTCTAAGAATCCAGTCATGCATGCTAAAACAAAGCATATTGCCATCAAGTATCATTATTTGAGACAACAAGTTCAGGAAAAGGAGGTTATACTTGAGTATGTGCAATCGAAGGAACAATTGGCCGATATCTTCACCACGCCACTGTCCAAGGATGCATTTGAGTACTTGAGAAAGAGACAAGGGTTCAGACCCTTGTCTACTGGTCAGTAAGCTGACTAGAAGGTTGCATCAGCCTACATATTATCAGAATATCATTCATGTTGATGCAAGCAGAGAGATGGACTTCAAAGATAAATCTATACACAGCAACGTATTTATCTACTTTGAGCAACAAAGGTATTACCAATAAATTGGGAAATTCAAGGAATATATTATGGATATAAAGGATCCACTTGAAATAACTGTCAAATACATTGTTTAAAAGATGTTTGACATTGTTGTCAAAGGAGAGAAATATCTCATTATCATACATAGATTTTATATCCATTATCATCTCAGGGAGAGATTATCCAAAGGGATAAAAGAAAAAATAAAGGAGAACAGTCAAAGGGAGTGAGTTTGGCACAGAAGGAGAACACATCACACTAGAGAAAGAAGATTCTACATCTATCCATTGAAGGGATTAGAAACAGAAAGAAAGCTGCAAGAATCAAATCAAAGCTATTTGAGCTTATTGAAAACCAGACATTTGTAATAAGTTACATTAGAAAATCTTGATGAAACTGTATATTTCATATTGTATTAGCAATAGTATAGTATGATAATGTAGTATGTTTCCATCAATGCCAAAGGGAGAGATTGATGACATGTAACTAATTGAATGTTTGAAGATATTGAGTTGATGATCATGCAAGGCATTAAATCAGTTAATATATTATATTATCATTGATGTCAATTTGATATAATCTGTATGGTCATTGTAATACTGCCAAAGACTTCAAAGAACCAATGAATCAAAGGCTATGCTATTAGTAATGCATATAAGTCAAGTATTCACTAAGTGACTACATACACCAAAGAAGTGCACCCGACGGTCTGAGTAGAAGAACTAAGTCACAATGTTGCCCGACAAACAAATGCACAACATTACCGATGAGAAGAGTTACAGTGTTACCCGACGAGAAAAACACAGAGTAACCCGACGGACAGAATTTCAATGTTGCCCGACGGAGAAGACAAAGACAGAGATCCCATTGACAACTGAAGTCACACCGACGGAGTAGTCAGTTATCACCGATGACTAATTGAAGTGTTGACCGACAGAATAGAGAGTTCATAAAATGACAAAAATGCTTAGCTGTCAAGAAGCTAAATATAGAGTTAACAGATTTAAATCTGCTTTGTCCAGTTGGGAAGAAGATCTCTACGAGATCAGACAAAAGTTTTTCTTTAAATCTGTTGGCAAAGATTGTTGAACACGCCAAGATCAAGAAAGCCAAGAAAAGAAGAAATCATGTATATAAGAGACAAACTCAATTCATTACAAAGTGAGTGTGTGGGGTGAACAAGAAGAGGAAAGATACTAAAGGAAATCTGAAGGAGAAGAAAGTCTTCAATTCAGTCCTGATCAATAAGCTAAAGGAAGAGCTAGATTCTGCAGGCACCGACGAATAGTGAGACAAGCATCACAGAGAAGAACAAGTGTGGAGAAAAGGTATATATTTGATTATATTGATCAGCGAAGTAATGGACCTACAATAGATCTAAAAATCTACAATTGAGTTGTATGTATGAACAGATCATTAGTGTTTTAGTTTAACCATTGAATCATATAAGCCTCTTAACCGAGCAGGACTTAAAAGTCTTTTTCAATTGAGATACATCCCAAGGAGTATCAAAAATTTTGATCACAAAAGTAGCATTGGATATTCCCGATACCTATTGACAGGCCAAGAGAGTTTGATCAAGGATGGTAGCATTAGATGCCAGATACTAGTTGACAAACTATTTCTAAATCCTCTAACAAGGTCACACCTAACAGTGTGTTTGTAACCTTTAACAGGGTTGGCTCCTAATAGGGCTCACTTCATAAGAGTGAAAATTTGGGGTACATGTCCCAGTGGTTTTTCCCTTAACAGGATTTCCATGTTAAAAATACATGTGTTATGTGTGTATGATTCATTTCTTTACTGTTTTGTATCTTACATAGTTAATTTTGGATTGATCGGTATACTCTACATATTTACTGTATTTCGGTAAATAGATGACTGCTTATCGGTAAACATACAGAAGAAGGTTTAACAAAGCAATCTGACAAGTAGTAAATTGATATAAGTATTTCATAACATTCATCTTGTAGGAAAGAAGATAACTTGAGACATAATTAGTGGTTACAAGTTTGAAGGGTTGATTTAAGGATTCACCCCCCCCTAGTTATTACTAACATCAGGTTTTGGACATTTAGACCAAACCACTAATAGGATGGATAATTCATTGATCTTACGAACCCACATTTTAGGTTTTGGGCATTTTGACCAAACCACTAATAGGCTGGACAATTCATTGATCTTACTCATTTCACTAATTCTTAAATATTGTCTTGCTGCATTCCAATTTGATTTTTTGTTTCCATCAACTAACCATCACATGTCTCTCAGTATTAAAAAAACATGTTTTCCTTTTGCAGGTTTCCTTACCCTCACAAACCCCCCAGCTATATCTGTCTATCAGTGAACCATTGCACGCTATATAAAACATGCAACTGCTAGTTTATATTTTATAAAGATAGCTTTTTCAAAAAGTTACTTCCTTGCCTGTGCAACCTTAATAGTGCACACATGCGGTCCAAGAATAATATTGTGTTCCACAACTAATCCATAGTCTTTATAAATTCAAATTTGAATAGCATCCAAAAGCCACAAAATCGCAAGGGTTATTGAAATGGATAATCTAAGAACATTACATTTGGTGAGAATTGATACAACAATGTGCATAATCTAAACTGGCTCTGGAACTGGATTTCACTTCCCTAGGCAAGCCCGGTGATTCTAGAGGTGATGCCTTTGTATGTCGATTGCAAGTGTTTGAGGCTTGCGGGTCAGGGAGTACATGCCATGTTAGTGGCTTTTTCTTCCTTGGTGTTTTTTTTTTCTCTTTTCTTAGTTTCTTCTATTTTTTTTTTTTTCTTCTCCGCCTTTTTTGTTAGCGCATGCAACTGCCTATATTAGTGGTGAGTACATGTAATTCTACTCCTTTAATCATGCATCTGAAATGGTGGTCTTTTCCATGAAATACAGTGAAGTATAAGTTGCATGCTTTGGTTTTGTATAAGCTAACTAAGGAGAATTGTCAGTTGACTCTTTATGTCTCTTTAGATCTACCTTTGTTTCCTCTGTAATTTCAGTCATTACGATTATTTATTCATTATATATCTAAGTTTTGAATTATTGAGCACAATGTAATCAATAGAATTTTTGTTTTATGCAGCGATGTTTTCTTCTATATTTTTTATTTTGCAAGTATTGTTTTTCAATTCCTAGCTAGATTTGTGCAGCTACAGCTGCAAAACCTACATGGTATCAAAGAAAAGGTTGTTAGGAAGAAGAGTAAATCATTTTTTGCAGGTACAGAAGATCAGAGCTCATAGAATTAGATTTTCAATCTTTGTCATTCTCATGTCATTCAACTATTTTGAATGGAAGCCAAAGATTTTTCTTTAGCCCACAAGTAGATGCTTGTATCGAACAATCATGGAAATAAAGGTTGAATCATATTTTTCATCATGAACAGGTCAAGGTCATGCTCTCTTTGCAAGGGTTTTTCCTTCATTTACTCTTTAGTGACACCATGTCAGTGTACCTATCATGCCTCTCTTTTCAACATTATGGAGGGGTTTCTATTATTCGTGTTGATACTTTCTTGGTTCCACAATTGATTAGTTCTATAGACAATTGGCACCTGTATTATCAACTATAATTTTATTCTTGCATGGTTGAGTAGTGTCATTGGGGTTACTCGTACAAATTCATGTGTCATCTGCATCATTGACTGATATATGTTTTGCCTTTTTTGTCTTTTTTTCCATATATTCATTGTTTGGGGGCGCATATGCAGATTATTGTCTTCTGTATCTTCGATTGACAAATGTTTTGTCTTTATTTGTCATCTACTCATTGTTCAAGTAGTATCGTTGGGGGCACTTATGCAGATTGATCATGATTTTCATCTTGGTTTCAAAGGAATTTCTTCTTTCAACACTATGGTGGTTATCATTCAATAGATGTCCACACTTTTCTTGTCACAAAAGATTTTTCTTTTTGCATCTCTATTAATGTAGATTTTGAAGGGGGGGGAGGGGGGGTTATTCCTACTGGGTATTCCCTCTTTCCTTTTTTTTGTCTCATTAGTTAGACTTAAGGGGGGTGTTAGCATATGGAAGCTCCTATATTAGTGGTGAGTACATGTAATTCTGCTCCTTTAATCATGCATTAAAAATAACGATCTTTACCATGAGTTACTGTGAAGTATAAGTTGCATGCTTTGCTTTTGTATAAGCTTACTAAGGAGAACTGTTAGTTGACTCTTTATACCTCTTTAGGTCTACCTTCATTTCCTTTGTAATTTCAGTTATTACAGTTTATATCTAATTTTTGAATTATTGAGCAAAATATAATCAATAGAATTTTTGTTTTGTGAAACTTTGTTTTCTTCTGTATTTTTTATTTTGCAAGTATTGTTTTTCAATTCCTAGCTAGATCTATGCAGCTACAGCTACAAAATTCTACATTTTGTTTTGATGGTGCCCACCACTCTTAGCCTAGTATGCCTCAACTCCATCTTCTATGTACATCGTCATTGATTAGTGACATGATTAACAAAGAGGACAAAGGGTTGGCTGAGCACTCAGGTTATGAACCATTGGCATTGTCATCAAACCCTAAATCCTATTGTAATGTTGTGAGGCCTACGTGTGTAAGTTGCAAATCCTCTACATTTTTCATTGTTAGGGCTCTGAGTTTCAACGGTGAGAATGGACAATGAGATGGTAAGTACTCTTTTCCTACCCTGTACACTCTCTCCACTTTGCCTAATGAGGAATTGTTGGAGAATATTTTGTGGAGAGAAAGAAAGGCTTAATAACATTACTAATTTTTTTGGTTGCTTTTGATGTTAATAAAGTGTCAGCTAGGAAATATATTGTTGATTGGTTTTAGGATATTTGGAAAAACAAATTGAGTATTCAAATTTATTTTTGTAAGTTTGTAATAAATATTTATTAGTTGATTTTTTCAAAGATAAGGCTATGAAAGAATCAGTTACCAAAAAGGGTTTTGGACTATAGGAAATTGCATGTTTAGGGCCCTTAAATGGGATCCCAATGTAGTTAACAATGAGGTTTTGGCCTTGCTAGCCTTTGATGGATAACAATCAAATATATTCCTCCATTTATGTGGGCCTCTATCCCCCAAGTCCTAGCCTCTATAGAAAACATTTTTAGACTGGATAACCCTAGGTTTACCCTCCCCCCATCTCGATGTCAGGTTGTTAATCTTGATCAATCCTAGTGTTGACATCCTTAACAGGATTGAAATCTCTTTCCTCGACAACCTATATATTTGTGAACTTGAGATTGTTGCTGGTATTAATGTATAGAGGGGCACTGTCAAAGGGCTTTCTTTATTCTAGAGACTAAGAAGGTTCTTCATAATCACCCTCAACCTCATGTGGAGTAGCATGTGGTTGATCACCTCGTGCCCCCTCCAATGGTCCTCCTAGCTCTTCCTCGCTTGCAACCCCTTCCAATGTTGTTGACTCCACATCTACTACTTCCCCTATCATTGTTGTTGCCTCTCCCTCATCGCCTGACCCTCCTCCCCCTCCCCTTTCATCTGTCCCCACTCTGACTCAACAACCCTTGAATCCGAAAAAGGGTAGACCCCACAAGAATGCACAACAGATAGTAATGGAAGACCTAGGGAAGAGTATTGTTCAAAGAAATGAAGGAGGCCCCTCACTTAAAAGGGGGAATTCTTGGGCCCATAATCCTTTAATGGTTACAATTGAGCCTCCTAACCAGGGTTTAGGCAGAATATTGCTAGACAAGGGCAAACACCATTTTGTCCCATCGATGGTGAAATCCATTGTGAAAGAACTTGAAAGCATTGGTAAATCTAGAGGGAACCTCCATGGGTCGACTGATAGATCCACTGCATGGAGTCATTCGAAAGGGTTAAGTTGCATAACAGTTTTGATATTCTCTCTGAGGATGGTGGCTTGAGGACTAAGGAAGTGCCTCCTTGGGATGATTGTCCTAACCCCTTAGGCTTGGCCTTGGATGATGGGTCAAGCAACAACCCCATGGTTCTTCTCGGTTAACTCAGTTTGGGGTCACAATAATAGACACATCAATGCAATCTAGTCTAGACCTTGACCTAGAAGATCCTTTGCCTCTTAGATCAGGTTACAAATTGGATGACAGTGATGTGTGCATCATTATCATTCCAACTAAATCCCTTCCTTGCCTCCCAAAAAATCAAACGACCAGTGGTGATAGTGAGGTTGGATCCTCCCATGAGGCTCAAATTGGAGATTGTCCTTATGATCCCCTTGTTGTTAATGGACACACTTGAAGTTGATAATGATCAAAGTCTGGTTATGCTTAAAAGTAAAATTAGATCTATGGACTCACCTAGAGCGTGCTCCAAAAGGAAAGAAATAGAAATCACATTGCATAAGTGTTCTCAAAGCTTCAGGGTGAGCATAGAAACTTTAAAATGAATTGAAAATAGGAATACAATGTATATCCTAGATCGTCAAAGGGCTTGAATGTCCTAACAAAAAATATGTATTTAAAAATTCATTAATACTATGACGAATGAGGACATTGCATTTCTCCAAGAGGTTAAAGAAACTCAATTTGTTCTTGACATAAGCCTTAGATGTAATTGGAGAGGCACTACTCAATTCTCTACAAAATATGCTAAGGGAAAGGATTGTGCTGCTATCCTCCTTGCTAGCAAGTGGGCTTCTAAACTCAAGGAATACAGTACTTCCCCTTGTAAGCGAGAAATGGGTTGTTGTAGAGCAGTGGGTTGTTGTAGAGATGGAGGTTGCAAATATTAGATTTTTCTCCATATACGTGCCTACTGAATACAAATACAAAATTAAATTATGGAAATCTCTCTTCAACCTCAGAGATGTCCCATGGATATTAGGTTGGGATTTCATTATGGTGGAAAAGCACAAGGAAAAGAGAGGTGGAAATGAATTGGAAAGAAAGGGGAATGAGAACTTCTACTAGTCTAAGATTAAAGCCAAACTCAATTTGTTTGACCCTTAGAAAGAAGGAAAATTGAACATAATAATATATGGTTTACATGGTATTATATTCAGCAAGGTCAAAAAAGAATATACAACAGGCTAGACAGGTTCTATGCAAATAAGGAAAATTTCAATTTTCTAATTAAAGAAGGTAAGTGTGGTGTCCAAGTACACCCTTCTACACTCTCTAATAACCACCCTAATGTTTTTGTAATTCAAACCCTCTCTTAGAGTGCCCATATGCATAAAAGAGATAGTGAATTCATCATGAACACGAACCTATTGAGAGATAGAGAATATTGTGATGCTATCTTAATGATAAGACAAATTAATGAGTGGATGCTGAAAGATGCACACCCATCCAAAGGTGGAATCAGAATATTACTAGTTGGAAATTCATTCTTCAAACTATAAGTAAAAAGAAAGCACTTGATTATAGAAGAGAGGAACATGTCCACAATGACAATTTGTGTATTCTTGAGCATGAACTACAAGAGCACCCTATTGAGCAAGCATGAAATTTGATAATTTGTTGGCTAATAAGACATTTCCTTGAAAGGACAAAAACTAAACTCTTGTTGATGGTCCCACCTATATCAACCACTTCTTCAACCACAACCTTGTGTTTATTGGAAAGAGTTACCTCATGTGATTCAAATGAAAACATGATTGCTTTGCTTACTACATTATGGTGTTCACAAACTTTATATTTGGGAGAGTTCTCAAACAAAAATCTTTTATTATGTCTATGGAAAGATCTTCCTCAAGGCCCTTTTTGGCTTCTTCATGCACAATATACTCAATTTCCTGACCTTGAAATATAAATGTATTCTTTTCATTTTGTTCAGCTTGACTAATACCTTCCTGCATGTCCATATTTTCACATCTTAAAACATGATTGTCCTCATTTACTAGTGCCTTGGAAAAGTGGCTTTCATCCTTTTGTTGGTTATTCCCTAGGGTATCTTGCATAGCCTCTTCCAGAACAACTTCTTGATAATGCGTTGACCATATATGAGATTTGCTGTCTATGTCTACTTAATTTTCCTAGAAGAGATTAGCAAGATCACTTTGCTCAGATTTGTGGTAGCCCATATCTACATCTTTTGGTGGTTCTTCGAGAGAAAGCCTTTCTGGCAATGGAGATAGCCTATTTTTGATTCCTTGTAGCATAATCATAAACAACATTTGGGTAGGTTCTCCTTGGAATATTTTGTAAGAATTTAAGAACAAGCCTTGGGATATATGTTTCTTAAGAGCTAGCAAATCACAAGCCAACCTTTGCACCATAGGATTAGTTATGTTGGTTTAAGATGATTCCAAAGAAGCACTACCTTTCATTTGGATCTATTCTTATTTTTCTGGAAAGGATCAAATCATCTTCAACTTCAATTGCCAAAGTCTATGCAGATGCAAGGTCAATTGGGGTTGCTCTCCTTAAATAAAATTTTGCCTTGGGTAATTGAGTGTTGATGAAGAAACACTTCAAATTCTTAGTTGTGCGCTGAGAAATAGTCATAATCCTATTTGCCAACTTGTTAAATTTGGAAATGAACTCACGCATAGGCTTGTGTGCTTCTTTCTTCATCTGAGTGAGTTGAGCTAGTAAATCATGAGCATCTTCTACAAGCTTGAACCTTTCCTAAAACTTGGCTCTAAGAGTAGCCCAATTTGTGAGAGTTTGTAGTGCAAGATGGTAGAACCAATCATCAACCACTCCTGGAATCATCTCAATGAACAATGTCATAGAGATATCTTCCCAATCTATGCCAAGAACTCCACATGCAATGAAAAAGGTAGCAATGTGTTCATCAAAATGTTGCTTTCCATCTCCAAAGAACCTGGGAAAGTTCTTCAATGAACCATGCAGAAGATCATGGAAAGGCGGTGTCAGATTTAAAGGACTAAAAGCATTCTCCTAAGGACCGTGAGAAACCATTTTATCTTTCCTTGGTGAGATCTTGACAGACTACAAGAAAATAAATTACAATGAATATGATACTAGTATACTTCAAACAAAAGCATGAGGCCTTTGGATGCATATTGTATCCCCAACAAAGTCACCAATGTTGGGTGAATATTTTGCAACTGACTTGATTCAACAAATTGCAAAATAGTTATTTCAGTCACAGTGTGAGATTAAATATCTCCTCTCATAAAGGGGAGGCTCCCTGTTTATTTCTATTGAAATCAACTATCACTTAACTAAGATTATTTACACTAAACTAACAATAGGGTGTTTCTTCTTTCATAATAAATGATCCTTCCTTACAACAAACTTCCAAATATAATCTGGAAAATTTAGTAACCAAGAAGCTCAAAGACTTTCCATTACTTGTATAGATTCAGGAACAAAGATGAAGGATGAAGTATACGTGAATCTCAAAGACTTCAACATACACAAAACCTCAATCACATAACATAGGGGATAAAAGCAGCTCAGAGGCTACAAATTATCTCAAGTTTAAACACATAACACTATCCCAAGGAAGAGTATTGTTCAAAGAAATGAAGGAAGTCCCTCGCTTAAGAGTGGGAACTGTTGGGCCGATAATCCTCTCTTGGTTACAATTAAGCCTCCTAGTCATGGTTTGGGAAGAATATTGCCAGACAAGGCCAAACACCATTTTGTCTCATTAATGGTGAAATCCATTGTGAAAGAACTTGAATGAATTGGTAAATCTAGTGGGAACCTTCATGGTTCGAATGATAGATCCACCACCTGGAGCCACTCGAAAGGGGTTGACTTGCATAACACTTTTGATATTATCTCTGAGGATGATGGTCTGAGGATTGACAAAGTCCGCCCTCAAGATGATTGTCCTAACCCCTTAGGCTTGGCCTTGGATGATGGGCCAAGTAGTAGCCCCATGGTTCTTCCTAGTTAATTTAGTTTGGGGTCACAATGATAGACACATAAATGCAATCTAGTTTGGACCTTGACCTAGAAGATGCTCTACCTCCTAGATCAGGTTCCAAATTGGATGATAGTAATGTGTCCATCATTGTCATTCTAGTTAAACTCCTTCCTTGCCTCCCTAAAACTCAAACCGCCAATGATGATAGTGATGTTGGATCCTCCCATCAGGCTCAAACTTGAGATTGTCCTTCTAAGCCCCCCTTTTTGTTAATGAACACACCTAAAATTGATTATGATTGGAGTCTGGTTATGCATAAAAGGAAGCTTAGATTTGTGGACTCACCTGGGTTGTGCTCCAAAAGGAAAGAAATAGAAATCACCCTACCTAAGTACATTAAAAGCTTCAGGTAGAACATGGAAACTTCAGAATAAATTGAATTTGGGGATACAATGTATATCGTGGAATGTCAAAGGGCTTGAATGTCCTGAACAAAAATATGTGGTTAAAAGATTCATTTATACTATGAGGAACTAGGACATTGTATTCCTCCAAGAGGTTAAAGAAACTCAATCTGTTCTTGACATAAGCCTCAGATGTATTTGGAGAGACTATTCAATTCTCTACAAAATGCAAAGAGCAAGGATGGTTTTTCTATCCTCCTTGTTAACAAGTGGGCTTTTAAACTGAAGGAATGAAGTAACTCCCCTTGTAATTGGGCAGTGGGTTATTGTAGAGATGGAGGGTGCAAATATTGGATTTTGCTACATATATGTGCCTAATGCATACAAAGACAAAGTTGAATTATGGAAAGCTCTCTTCAACCTCAGAGATGTCCCATGGATATTAGGTTGGGATTTCAATATGGTGGAAAAGAATGAGGACAAGAGAGGTGGAAATAAATTGGAATGTAAGGGGAATGAGCACTTCTATTGGTCTAATCTTAAAGCCAAACTCAATTTGTTTGACCCCCTAGAAAGTAGGACAAATGAACATAATAATATATGCTTTACATGGTGTAATTTTCAGCAAGGTCAAAAAATAATATACAACAAGCTAGATAGGTTCTATGCAAATAAGGAAAAAGTCAATTTTGTTAATAAAGAAGGTAAGTGTGGTGTCCAAGTGCACCCTTCTATACTCTCTAATAACCACCCTATTGTTTTTGAAATTCAAACCCTCTCTTAGAGTGCCCATACACATTAAAAATATAGCAAATTCATCATTAACACGACCCCATTGAGAGACAAAGACTATTGTGATGCTATCTTAATGATAAGACAAATTAATGAGTGGATGTTGAAAGATGCACACCCATCCAAAGGTGGAATCATAATATTACTAGTTAGGAAGTCATTCTTCAAACTAAAAAGAAAGCACTTGATTATAAAAGAGAGGAACATGTCCTCAATGACAATTTATGTGTTCTTGAACAGGAAATACAAGAGCACCCTATTGATCAAGCTATTAACAACCAACTGATTTGGATCAAGAATGCTTTGAGGAAACTCAAAAACCAGAAAATAGTTGGCATGAAAGTTAGATCTAAACTTAATTGGATCAACCATGATGACAAGGGCTTTATGTACTTCTTTAACATGATAAAGAGAAAACAATCAATAGAAAGCATATGTAATATTTTTTATGGAAACATCTCTATGGAAGACAAGGAGGGTATTAATAAATTATTTAATAAATACCACAATAATCTTTTCTCTTCTAAAGATAAAAAACAATAGTTGTGTGCAAGGTGGGAGAGTTTGCGAATCCGTCATTCCTTGTAAAATTGTCTAAGGAGATTCGTTTGAGTTGAATAAAGACATATCACTGCTTGAAATTGAAAAAGTCATTGATACCCTATGGAATGACAAGTCATCAGGTGATGATGGAATCCTAACAGAGTTCTATAAGACCAATAAAGAATGGGTTTCAAAAGTCCTTTTTGCATATTACAATGAGGCTAAGAGTGTAGGTACTATGAATAAAGAATTAATAGGGGCATTATCAAACTACTCCCTAAAGATGGAGATAGAACCCTTATTAAGAATTGGTGCCCCATCACATTGTTGAATGTGTCATATAAGATATTAGCTAAGGTTCTTACTCTAAGACTAGCAAGCATTTTTCCTAAGTTTGTGAGTAACACTCAAATTGGCTTCATTAAGGGTAAATGTATCCTAGAAAATCTTGTCATAATTTGGGAATCCATGCGCTAGGCTAAGAAATATTGTTGATTTTTATCAGATTTATAGCAAATAGGAGATATGGAAGTATTATAAAATGTTGATAGATGTATTTCCAGATTTACTTGCTAGTTTAATATGAGAATACTTGTATTCAATTGTTGTATATATTTGTCTTCATTCAATCATGAAAGATCTATATATAAGTGTTGTGGTACCCTAAATTTTGATAATTTAGAAGTCCCAATCCATTATCAAGAAGCATGTTTCTCCATAATAAAAAATATCAAAGGAAGGAAGCTTTATGAAACAAATAAATAGAACTAACTAATCGAAGCCTTCAGAAAATGATGGAATTTAGACCTGCTACAAAGATGATTTCAACAAAGGATAAAGATGGTCAAATTTTAAAAATCTAAAAATGACCTAGTTTGGAAAATCAAATTTCCTATCTCCAACAGAAATATTAGCTTTTTACGAGGTGTTTTGAATTTTTGACCAAAGCCAAATCCGAAAGTTAGGTAGTTATTTTTTAGGTAGTTTATTGTTTTTTCAAAATAATTTGTAATAAGAGTTGTGTATTTTCACCCTAAAGAGGTGTGAAAGCCACTCAAACACATATATATACATAATGTAAAATGTAAAGAAAAGAGAATACAATATAAGACAATTTCACATATCTGGATAGTTTTTAATCAACAAGTATAACATGGACCTGGATGTACTATTTTTTCAAAATCAATAAAGATAAGTCCTTTTTCTTTCACATGTGTAATAGTTTCATTATCATTTTAC
>MU227611.1:1533472-1562820 GCA_018584345.1 Thuja plicata | reverse complement strand
TTTCATTGTTATTATTATTATCATTATTATTATTATTATTATTATCTCTATTATTATTATTACTTTTTTTATTATTATTATTATTATTATTTCTCTTTGTTGGTTGTGGTCTTTTTTGTTTTCAGGTTTTCTTTTCTTCCCCCTCGGTTGTTGTGCCTCCTCTCTCACCCCTACCATCCTTTTTATCTCCTGAGTGAAACCAAGTCTGCAACTTATTTTTACACTTCCTTTTGGCTCTTACATCCTGATGATGTATCACGGAGTGTGATCCGAAACGTTGATGCTTAAAAATATACACAATCAAAACCCAGAAATCAAAGCTCAAATTCAATGGATTGTGGAAATCTAATCGATTTAATAGACAAATCCTTGCCAATGGCATGAAAGATTCTAGGATTCTCGTTGATCAATATGGTAGAATCTGCAATATAAAGGGAAGCCCCTTGCTCAACTTCAAGGTTGCTCAACCAAATGGTGGCAAAACAAGGGCATTAGGAGGTTCCAAGATATCCTGATCAATGACCAACTTAAACATTAGGCATTGGGAGGTTCCGAGATATCCTGATCAACAACCAACTTAAACCTTGGGCATGCCTCGGTGAGGAATTCAGCATCCCCCTACCCATTGGCGCACTTATTCCATCTTGAGAAGCTCTCTCACTACCCCCGCCCCCCCTAAGTTTATCCATTATGAGAAAGATTGACATATTATGATTTGTTGCCCAGATGGCTTTAGTTTGGGACTGCTTCCTCTAAAAGCATTTATGACTTTTTATCTATAAATTATTCTATTTTTACTCACCTTAATTACAAATGAAATATTATGTTGACTAACAAGGAGTGACAAGATATTATTAATGACATATGAAAACAGCTTGGATCCCAAAAAGGCAATATTCAAATGGTCGTTACTCCTTCAGAGATTGCCATATAAAGCATTATGCAGGGCAGATGAAATCTGTAACATATACAGAACTCCATACTGTTATACATATCTTTTTTTATTGTTATTTTGCTAGAGAAATATAGCACATGTTTTGTTCTAATTTGCATTATTGGCATACTAACTCTAATTGGTTCATCTTTTTTTATTGTTATTATGCTAGAGAAATATAGCACATGTTTTGTTCTAATTTACATGATTGGCATAGTAACTCTAATTGGTTTGATATCTTATCTGGTAAAATCATACATATTTCTAATCAGATGAATCATTTCTAGTTTATTTTATCCACCAAGATTTAATGAAATATATGGAAACTTAGAAATGAGGAGAAGTATCAAGGTAGAGGAAGAGTACTTACTGAGTTTTATTATAAAACCACGTTCTTGTATATTTCCTCACAGGTTACAGTGACTCACAAGACTTCAAAAGGCAAATTTGAAAAGCTACTCTCAAACGGGTTGGTAACTGTCAATGTGACCAAAATTCTATATGGCCAGACATGAGCAAATAACAAGAAAGAGAACCAACCCTTTCTTCAGGGCATCCTCAAGTTCGTCAAACTTTACAATGAGAAAGATGAAGATGCTAATACTAGAGCACCAAAAAAGGAGGGCGATTGCAGTGGCATATGATTGCCTTTTTCATAGTCTAAATGTATCAGTTGTATGGAATTAGAAGAATTTTGTATAAGTGCTACATCTGCTAGTACCTCATAGTATCTTTTAGTCATATTTAGCTATTTTGATGGTCTGATCAGACCTAAAGATTGCTACGGATTGACTTTGTAATGGTTTATTTTCTATATCTAATATTAAAAAAAAATATTTTCTTAAATTTAAAAATGATATTACTCTCCTATATATAAATATGCAAGTAATATTACTTTTATATGTAATTAATACTACGTTTAATCTATATCAGTAATGAATATAATAATAGTTCTTTATTAATATAAGTTTAATATTTCATCCTGTCTAGGTTGAGAAATACCTTAGAAATACAACTGCAAGGAAAGGAAAGCCACAAGTTACAGTTAACATCCATAAATTTTCACAGATACAAGCCTGGTTAAATGTTGCTTGTTACAATTTACAAATTGTTTAGTTCAGGACATAATCTACTTTCATAAAAATGGTATAAAAAAACAAAAGCCAAATAACAGATCTTCTAAAATTTTCACGCATACCTTTAACATATACAAGCTTTGGTAAACTTTGAAGGTTGCCATTTACAAATTGACAACTGTCTAGGACATAATTTAATTTTCTAAATAAATATGGATACAAAAGATTGTCGCAATGCTTCCAAAATTTTCACGCCCACCAATACAAGCAGGCGAAATCTAATTTTTGATCATGGTTTTTTCATAAATCCAACAATCAAATGACCTCAAAAAAAATTCTTGCTCGCCAAAACCATGTGAAAGAAATTGGTTGATGGATATGGATTTAATGGGGTAAAGTAGCAGACTTTCTTGTTTCATATATTATTCATTTTTTCACCTAACACAACAGATTCTGGTTACCAATAAAAGCGGCAGAAATAGATTTGATTGGATATAATTCATTGGGGGTTAAGTAGCACAGAATTTCTTATTAATTCACCTTTTTCAACACAACAGACTCTATTACAGATCTACTAAATATTTTCTCATATCAACCACAGAAAGAACTAAGACTGAGTCCTAGCATAAATCTGAAATACAAATGTCTTAAATATGCTGCACATTATGCAGTCTACAGTGAGTTTTTATAGAGGAATACCCTTTATTTATCTTCATATTAAAACCAGCCAAATACTTCTCAGCGAATTTATTAATATTAAAACCTGGCATATATCTCAAGTACAACCAAATAATGTTTTAAATATGCAGTACAGTCTTACTGTGTGCGATATGCATTGTATACATATCCATTGTTCTGTGAACGATTTTCCTTCATTTGTTGTGATATTAATACTAACCAAACAATTCTCAAAGAGCACCAGCTGCTGACAATAGTGGTACAAGCTGTCCACTCTTATGCTTTGCAACAGTATCTACACACAGAAAAATAGAGTTAAAGGTCTTCAAGTAATGCAATCTTTGTAAATGTGAGGAATAGCCAAAAACAGAGTTCAAAAGGCTACCAAACATTACAATATATATTGCTCATATTTTGCACTCCTGGAAATTGACCTCATTATAATAAGAGTCAATCCTATTATGGGGATGGGTATGGATTTGGGGTTTGGATACACCAATAAGGCATTTTTCCCCTTTTGTCCAATTATGGATTCGGAGTGCAAATAGTGATATTTGCAGTGGCTGATATTCGTCAATTGGTTAATAGTTGGAATTTAGAAATCAAAATTTGGCCAATGGTTCAAGTTTGAAGGTGATCTGAATGGCCACCTTTTAAAAAAAAATTATTTTAGTCTTATTTAAATCACCAAAGCATTGCATATACATGATTAAATCAAATTTACCTAAATATTTTATAGGTTATTGTAGAAATCTAAATCAGTTTGCCAATAATATATCATAGTTATTAGTTACTTTAGGGTTCTATCATCAATCTTTAGGTGCCACCATTGATTCAAAATATAATCTAAGATACACCTCTGACCCTCCCTTGACGCATCCGATATGGCACGGATACATGTTGGATATAGTAACCACACGTTCTTAAAAATCCTTAATTTTCCAACTGTGTCTGTATGATTTGATTTTTCAAAGTTTGATGTAAATCTTCCTAAGCATAATTTAGAAAACTTCAATCATGCAATTTTTTTTTTGGTATAAATAAAACCTATACCAAATGAGGAAGACAAATGAAGATTTGCCAAGATTTTCTATAACTAACTTTTATGCAAAATAAATTGCTGATAAAATTAATATTTTTTTGAACAAAAAGGAAAGATTCGCCAGGATTTTATAACTAGTATAGCAATTTTTCCCCTTGGGTATGGTTATGGGCGCGTGTGTGTATATATATATATATATACTCAGCAAAATTCTGATAAACAAAATATTTATCAATATGATAATTCAAAGATTTGTCAAATGCCAATACAAAGTGAAAATTGCAATCAATATTCAACAGTTTTCATATTATTTACAACGAGAGCTTTAGTTAGCATTCAGTTCGATTTCATTTGAGCCACAATCAGCTATGATGCCACTTCCACTAGCCATGTCATCAATAGAGACTTTGGGAAGTAGTGCAACTATAGTGTCTAAATTGACACGTTCAAAAGTCAAATCCCAATTCCTCATCAACCCCTCATAGTGTTCAGGTCTTTAATGTGACAAAAGACACAAGTTGGAGTGTACACAGATCAAATTTGTAATGTCCCCTTCTTTAGCCTAGCTGTTTGGAGAGGACCCTTTAGCCTATTTCACTTCGGTATTGCGGGGGTTTGGAGAGGGGCTAATTAAATTATTTAAATAAAATTGTCATATTAATGTTTTACAGGCAACTTTATTTTATTTATTGTATTTAAGTTAATAGTTATCACATTGTCAAAGGCTAACTGTTTTCTAGTTATATATTACTCATTGATAGTGAAAAAAGAAAATAAATAAAGCTTTTTTTGCAAATCTAGTGCATGGTGGCTTCTCCTCCCTGTTCTTCTACTTAACTCTAATCATCCATTTGGTTTACGATTCTCGTCTAATAGCATTGTTGTGCCTGCCTCTACCATAGGCACTAAGTGTTCAGCCTCTTCTCAAGGTTGGGGGGCATTGATGTTGCTCCTAAATCTCTTTCTTCTCTAAAGCCGTGGGATAGGCAGAGAGCCATTTAAAATGGTATCAGTAGTGTAGTTATTAGTATTATAGCCGGCAAGCCACCTCCCAAGATTTCTTTTGCTTTTTCTATGAGTTGTGATGCAGCAGCTTCTAGGTTAGAGGTTGCAGTTTTGAAAAAAAAAATGCGGAGCTGTAACTAAGGTAGAGTTAAAAGTAAAACTGCTCTAAGTTGTCCCCAATTTTAGTTTTTGGGGAACACATATTAAGAGGAGAGTTCTTCTCAATATATGGCTTTGTCTGCCATTTTAATCACATGTGGCCTGGTGTTTCTGACATGCACAAATGGTTGTCAAGCTCGGCAAACACACATGGAGAGCCATCTTGAAAATTACCCATGTGGTCAGGGTTTTTCTATTGTAGCGTTTGAATTACTCAAACATAGAGGCTTTATTCTTGATGATTGGGTTTGGGCATGAAGAAAGCTTTTGATCCTCATGAAGCCATATTACCCAAATCTCAATTCTTTAATGAAATCTTTTAATGTCATGTCAATTTGAATTAGGCTTCCTAATCCCCCTCTCCAATTTTAGATTCACTCGTCTTGTAGCACATAGTAACTCCTTGGGAAGATTACCACCTACAAATGTGGCAACTACTACATTCTCAAACACAACTTTTGCCCGTATTTTGGTTGAGCCAAATGTTTTGAAAGATCTCCCAACAGAGTTTGTGATAAAAGTGGCAAATTGATCTAAAGGTGGCTTTTGGACTATGAGGGACTTCCATTCCATTGCCATACAAGCTTCGCTACAAGACATGTTGCTGCTGACTGTTCTAGCCTTAACCATAAATCTGTCAAATAAGCTTCATGATGGGAAGAAGCTCTTCCCTACCACTTTGCTGTCATGAATGCTTCAAAGGAGGCTCGTATTCCTTCAAAGATCCTCATTAGGGGGATCCTTTAATTCCTTCTTTGTCTTCTAAGAGGCCTTAAGAGAAGGCTCCTATGGTGGATGTTGTTTCTGCAAATGCAGCACCATCCCAAGCAATCCTTTCTTTCTCTTCTATTAGGTTAAAATTGAAAGCTCCAGTGGAAGATGAAGTTTTTCCTTAAATCCCCTTTAAAATATAGGGTGGAAGCAGCAAGAAAGCCTCCAATGGATCCTGTAAAGCCTCTCATCCCTTTAAATAAGGAATTTACTCCATGTGAGCTGAAACCTCTCAAGTCAATGAATCAGCATGATTTGGAATTTCCAAGAGGTGTGAATTGGACTTTGGTTTCCAATCAGAATTCTGGGAAAACTACAAAAATTACATCTAATATGCGTATATGTGGTAGTAAGAATTCAAAAGGCTTGCTGTGATAGTTCTTAACCAGTTTTATGTTTTCTCATCATTTCACACTCACAGGAGAGAGGCCCTATAGAAACCTCACTAATATATCTAAAACAAAAAATAAAGTTTCTTTTAAGTACATTTTAGAGGCTTTACGATTCTCTTTCCAAAAGTTGCACATGTGCAAATTATATTAGACACGTCCCCACAAGAAATATTACACACAGCAATACACTGATATAAAAAGGAATTCAGCCATCAAAGGAAAGAAAGATGATATGACATTGTATTAAAAATGTTGAAATGAAAAATTTCTACTAACGTAAAATATATACTATAAACTAAGCAATAGTTGAGATAGGTTTCTGCATTAAATTACTAACCATCACAGCCACCAATGTGTGTGCCTCCAATGAATACATTTGGGACAGTCCGTTGTCCTGTCCATTCTTTCAAAGCTGCCTGTATATCTGGCCCATCACCTGTATGAGTGAAATCCAAACAACAGTAGCATACAATTAAACACATATTAATAGAGCTCAAGATAAATTATTGAACAGAAATCTACAAAATACATTCAACGAATCAATACATGCTCAATACTACATACAAGAATTGAAACTACATTTGCATAGGCCCATGCATAATTCCAGCCGTATTATCATCCCCTTGCCACTCAAAGCCTAAAGGGTATTATTGGCCACTCATATGAAAAAAATTTACAAGGATACAAATCTCAGGCCAAACCCCAATTTCATTATCTCGTGAATGCTGCTCAGATCAATGAGGATCAAAGCATTCTTCTATTCACCTTTCTCTTTACCATCATGACAAGTATTGACTGCAACATCCTTCTCTTTACTTTTTCTCTTTACCAGCAATTATTGGTATCAACTGATTCCTACCACGGAAGCAAGGAAACAAATAATATCTCTTTCCATTCTTGGTTTTTCTCCTCAATTTGTACTTCATCTTCATGATTGTTCTAAATTATTTTTGCACAATCTTCATGTGAACGCTATACCATGTACTTGTGTACATGAGTCAAACCTATTTGCAGGTGAGTAAAGCTGTTTTGAGTATTAATCAACAACCTCAGCGGAGTCTTATATCTTCCTTCTAGCTGTCAAGCAGTAGAAATAAGAGATGTATTACATTTTACATTGTCTTGTCTCCGTTGTTTGCTGGACGGTTCATAGATAGCAGCTTTTTAAAAAGATGACTTAAGAACTTCTACATATGTTTTTGCATGGAATTGCACTGATCTCTAAGTGGCATGGATATTTCATTGCACAATTCACCAATATTAATCTTACATTCATTACGTTGTTATTCCCTATTTCTACGCTTCAATTGAGTAACATAGAATGCTCAAAGTATGAGGTTCTTATGCTTTATGACTGATTCATAAACATCACATTTAACATTAATGAGAAAATATTCACTTGAGCTTTAGTTGTTAGCAACTTGCAAGAATAAGCATAAAGCAAGTAAATGATAACAACACAAGAAAAATAACATGAGACCAAGGCAAGGCAGGTTGGGCACTGGGTTGAGTCGCGGGGATAACCCTAGATAAACCCAATATGAGGTAAAAAATAACATGAGGTTAACCCTAGATAAACCCAATATGGTAGAAAACTTTAGCAAAGTATCCACTATCAATCAATTGTACAAGCTTGCTCCCTTCATGAGGGCCACTAAAAATGCCACTCTAGCAACCTCCCACTTGCACCTGATTTTCGTCAACTACAAATGACTACATACAATCTTGAGAAACATGGTGAAGGACTTCTACCTTAAATTGCCAATAAAATTAATAATCCTAGGACTGTTTGCCAGAATGCAATTCACAAAAAAAATTTCTTCAATCCTTCCTTGCCTTCCCATAAAGAAAGAATCTTCTTGCAGATACCTCTCTGGGTGAATTTATGCTAAAGGCTGGATACAGGAATTTACCAAAAGGTAATGGAATGTCCCTCATGCAAAAAGATGGAAAGAGAACCAATACAACTCCCCACACAAGACTTCAATTCTGTTGTTTATGTCTTCCGAAAAAAGCAATGCCAATCTTTCTGCTCTATTGGAATCTTCAATTTTAAACTTCAAAATATTTAGTCATGCTGCAGTCATGACTTAGTGCATACATCAATTCAAAATGCATGCTAGTCTACAAATCACTCTCAAAAGAAAATACAAGATTTATCCCTAAACAAGGGCTCATTGAGAATACAGACAATAAGCATATTTCCTTATTGAATTTCTCAGAACACCAATGATGCTAAAAATCAGACAAACCATGCTACAGTGTATTGCCCAAAATGCATTCTACCTTATTTGATAGTCCACAACAATTTATACATGAATGGAAAAATGACAAACAGCTCATTACCACTTTTGTGGCACACTGCCAGACCTCTCCAATTTGGAAAATCATACCTTGCTATACTGAGAAACAGCAAACTCTGCATTCTGCTAGTGGGGAGGGCCCTATAGTGGAGCACCCTAACTTAGCACCCCCAAAAATCTATCTTAGATATTTCAAATTATTTTGAATTTTGTACAGCTGCTTACTTGTCAAGTCCCCCACTTAAAAAATTTGGTTTAAGATTTAGGAGGTGATAGTATAGGTCATTTTGGAGAAATAAGTAATTAGATAAAGGGAATTGTTTGAGAAAGCAGTATCTAGAGCTCACGATGTAATCCTATTTTTTTCATTCTATAAAAACTCATAAGTAGTGCCGAGAGTGTTTTAATAATGTCTAGGAGATATAGATAGCTACTGAGTATTTCAAATTCAAATGTGTATAGTGAATGGCTTGATCCTTCTATATTTCGCTTTGAAGGTTAAATGATTATAAGATGAAAACCTTGTCCCTGAATTCCATTTAACTTGTTGGATTATATTGGAAAAACCAATCCTTAAATATTTGAAGTTCATATAGAAACTTTAGTGTAACTCTTTGTTTAACCAAGTCTATCCTAAAATTGATGAGTAGTTATAAAGCTATCTTGTAATGTTCTAAGGATCAGGTAGTCTAGATACTACATAATTGTATATGCGGGGAGCTTAGGCATTATAGCTGAGAAATTGGAGTTCTTGTGTGGGAAATTCACACCAGGAAGACCATTTTTCAAGTCCTTGAAACCTTGCAACCTCTTTGTACTAAAAAACATCCTCTAGGAATTTATCAAGGCTGCTTGCAATGTGTAATCCTCATATTGCTTCCATGTTGGCACCAAAGACTAACTAGTGAATCTATGTTGTTCGATGGTTCTTTATGCTCACACAAATTTAGAATCCAATTTAAAGATTATGGTGTGCTTGGAAAAAAATGCTTGAGAGTTCCACATTCAGTCTTCTGTTTTGATTGTGTACGCATATTCTCTTTTAGTTATACTAATTTTTCCAGGAATGATTTCAGTAGATGCCTTTGTGGAAATTCAGGTTCTTCTGTGAAATTTAAATATTTGAACAAAGGTTAGCTATTAACCTACGTTAATGGTGGATTGATTTGAGAACTTAAGACTTTTGCTCTTGGTTGTGCCCTTACGATTTACATATGTAAATGAATGGTAATTTTGAACTAAAAATTTCATATACAAATCTATGGAGACTTATTATCTAGGGTGTAAGCCATCAAATTTGTTGTTGTTTAGATCTTGCATGGCAAGAGGGAGCATGAAATTATGTGGGTTTAAGTGTTGTTAGAGCTCTAAACCATCCATAAATAGTGTGAACTATCTCCTCATAGATTGATGTATTAAGTATTCTAGAATGTGGTACAATGGTAATTCAAATAGATTGATCGATATGGCGCTCCCCTTTGCTTCCGTTTCTACTTTCTAAGGCATCTCTGTCTCAGGGAAATGGAGTTGCATCTGCTGTGCCCAAGGCTTCTTGTTCCTGTGCAGATGCTGCTGCGTGTAGGGGCAATCAATGGGGCTGCATCTTTTCTGCCAAGACTGGGGCTCTCAAGGGAGGAGGATTTCCTCACGGCGGCCCTCCAAAGGGCTGAACACAGGCTGGCGGGAGGGATAGTTCCTATGGCAAGCCTCTACGTAGATCCCACACGAGCATGGCTGTCTTCCATTGTTTTGGAAATGAGGATGAAAGTTTGGGTAAAAGAATGCTGCAAGACGACTTCAAGGGTTTCGAACAGGGGGATTCTTCAACCAGTCCTGTATGTAATACGATCTTTCAAGGGCACTTTGGCAGTCTGATGAAGGTTCCTTTCGAACCCAGTAAGGGAGTCAAAGGCTGTTATGGGACTGTTGACCAATTTAGCGGGGAGGTGAAGGGGACTGAGGGTTTTGATTGAAGTATGTGCACAGAAGTGGAAGGGGCGGATAAGGCAATGAGCACAAAATATATTGAACTGCTTGCAGAAAAATTATCAGTTTGTCTAGATAAAGAGGTTGAGGCAGAGGTAGTTGAAAATGCAAAATATTTTATGGAGACGGGTTTGATTGGCAAGTTTATGGGCTTTTGGCCCACCCTGGGAGAGCTGCATAGGTGGATTAGTGAGATGTGGGGGGCCATTTTGGATGGAAATGTTCAGATTTATCCTGGTGGCTGGGGTTATTTTGTTGTATCCTTTGACAACGAGTAGGATAAGAAGAGGATCTCTTGTGACTCCCTTTGGAGCTGGGAGAACAAATATGCGTTGCTTCTGAAGCCGTGGTACCCGTCCTTCAACCCAGCCACTGAATCCTTCAACAAGATTCCTCTATGGAAAAGACTTCCAAACCTACTGCTTTAGTTCTGGTTTGAATCTTCTGCAAGCTATTGGGAACACTTTGGGTAAATTTATGAGTGTTGACGAGGGGTCCCAGAATTTTTTTCACTCTACTTATGCACGTATCCTGGTTGAGGTGGAGATGTTACAAAAGCCCTCATAGCAGAGTTATTGCTGAAACTGGCTAATGGTGAGTGGATTCAGCCAGTGGATTATGAAGGCATCCCTTTCAGATGCAGAAGATGCTTTCAAACAAAGCATGTGGCTGCGAGTTGTCCAAAGAAGAGAGTGTACAAGCAAGCGACTTGGTGGAAGGATAAACCGTTTAAATTCTACTAGGTGGAAAGGGAAGGGTTTAGTATCAGAGGTGGCTTCAAAAGAAGCCACAATGACTTTCAAGCAGGTTTTAGCTTCAGCTTCTTCAAATAAACTTGAGGTAGGCAATGGCTTGGGAGAGGAAAAGAACCAAGAGGCAATGAGAAGTGAGGCTTTGAGGGGAATGTTTGGGGACAAATTTTATGGCGGGTCCAAAGAAAGAGAGTCGGATATTTTGAAGAAGGTTAATGGGGTTGAGTCCATTGCTCCTTTGGAGGGTGTGAGAAAAAGCTTAGATTAGGATGCTTGTGTAATGGAGGGGGTAACTGCAGGTAGAAGCCTTGGAAATGCTGGAATATTACCAGAGGGGCGCTCTCAAGGCCATGAAGGGGAGATTATTGACAAGCCCTCGATGTGGCAGAAGGAGGATGAAAGGTTGGAAGAAGGATGGCAAGTAGTAAAAGGGAAAAGAGACAAGAAGGTACAGAAAGAGGGAGACTATGATATGATTTTACGATCTCACTCAAAAGGTGGGGCAGTGGGAAAAAAACTTAATCCTCGGACTTGTTAATGGGTCCTTTTATGATTGTTCTACCCTAAGTCACAAGGTTCGAGTTCGTCCGAGTTCGGAAAATTCGAAAAAAAAATCGACATTAAATTAGCTTTATATAAAATTGTTTTTATTAAAATATTGATAATATATCCATAAATTATCTAAAATTTAAGTTTTTAACTTTTAAAAACAAGTTAAAAATACTCTAATTTTTAAAAAAACCTAATTTTTCATTTTTAACATTAACAAATTTTGTTACCAAAAACATAATATAAAAGAATACTAACTTAAAGTTTATTTCAAAACATAAAAAATTAATTAGTAAGCGTTATTTACGGGAGAAAAGTCGAGCAAAAGAAAAAATGTGATAAATTTATAATATTATAATTAAATATAGGTTTTTATAAAAAATTAATATAAATAGTATTTAATTATTCACCAATGTCAAACTCAATATTAAAATTTTAATATACTAATATGAAAACAATGTTTAAATTTTTACAAAATACAGAAAAAACCCCTAACGTGCATCGTGGCCTATCTGTACTCGGGTAGAAGTTTGCTCAAACCGTCCAACTGTTGAACACCCAAAACATTCGCTGAAGTTCAAACCGTCGCCCTGTGTTGCACCTAGAAACGTCGTCTACAAATAAAATACATTGTGCCCCAACTGCTGGTAGCAGATAAACAATCTTCAGCAGTCAACAGTGAGTTTAAAATCAACACAAATCCACGCGCCTTTTCCATACGAATTCATTCACAAATTTTAACGAATTTTATGCCGCTGCTAAATGTTCACCGAATTTCGAACCTCATGCTTGAAGTTCGGCGAACCCTGTGACATAGGTTCTACTGTTTGGGGAGAGGTAGTTCTCCCTGTTTGGGGAGAGGTAGTTCTCCTTTGTAACTACCACTGGTTCAGGCCAGGTGAAAACCCGGTCTATCTATAATAAAATATATCCTTACCACCGATCAAAAAAGAAAGTACTCTAGACTGTGTGGCTAATATGGATTAGCCATGTGTCAGCTTATAGCAATTTAAACTAATATCACCATCATCTTGAATCACCTATAACCTAAATCCTATTAAATTGAGCCTAAGGGGACATCTCTAGTCCCTAACATCTTTGGTGCACGAGCTCTCCGAAGATGACTTTTAAGCACATTAAAAAACCAAAGGGCTTAAGTTAGTTCAATTCTAAAGAACTCCTTAGGTTTGCAACATATCAATTTCTAAAGAAAATTGATATGAAAGGGATTTAGATGCCTGACAAATTGGACCAACCATACTTTTCCACACATCTTTGTGAAACTGAGGCATTGTGAAGCTATAATAATTGGGTACATGGAGGATTCATGGTCAAGGTGCCAAAACTCTTGAATCATTGAGTTGAAATTTATCTCATTTGAATGCCTTTTAGGGATCTAAATTTAAGCTATAGAATGGAACTGAGGATAATGTGTATGGTATAAACTAGGATGTACTATGAATTAATTGAAGTTTAAACACAAAGTAAATGGTCTAAACTTTGGTAGCTTGTATGTGATATTACATTAAGGTGTGTGTACATTGTGTGTGTGTGTATATATATACATATATAGTTTGTGTGTGTGTGAGAGAGTGAGAATGAACTAAAAAATCTTAAGGTCAACAAGCTAGTTTTCATGGTATGATGGAATGTTAAATTGTATTTTCCCTCTACTAACCAAGGCAAGCCTTTTCTCGTCAAACCTTATGTTCTAAAGAAGGTTAGTTTTCATGTTTTATAGCATCAAAGATTTTCTGCAAACTGGACTGGAATCTTTCGTTCTTTCTAGCTCTTGCTCTTTAATCACCTTCAATTGTGGTATTGTTAGAGGAAGGTTTTTGCTAGTCCGTAGGCCAATCTGTATGTCTAAAGACTAAAACTCTAAATTGGCACTATTTATTCACATTTATCAAAACAGAAAAGTGTGGACACTAGTTAAAATCCTAACTGTATTGAATTTAAGATTATCAAGGTCAAAAATTGATGTTTTCTGGTCAAACATACTTTATATTGACCTCGCAAATACAATGGCATCATGTCATGACACTGGCCAAGTGGAACTGAACTCTATGTGCCAACTGTGTATAGAAAAAATAAGGCAACTAAGAGATCATCAAGGAAGATAGGTTGAGAAACATGCTTTATGTAGAGTAAACATGAAAGCACGCCTAAGAATCGAGAACCTATCATCAACTACTTGTAGAACAAAGTCTCTTTAACCAAAACCCTAAACTCAACATCAATTTGAGCAGACAAATTCTTTCCTTGGCTTCTCACGCAAGATCCATGTGGAACTAATATGGAGGAACTTTCTCGAAATACGACCCTGTAAAATCTTCTAATTAAGCCAACACATCAAGTGTGAAACTTTCCAATTACTCTATGGAGCAAGGAATCATTGACCACAACTGCTTAAAACCTAATCCACAGGTTCATTGGCAGTAAAGAATGACGAAACTGGTGCACTATACTAAAGAGGTATATAATTGAGGGCATCAGCTAGCAAATTGCAAGGAAACATTGCAAAACAATTGAGGGCTTCAGGAGAATACTAACTTGTGGTATCAAGCTCAACGACCTCTATCTTGACGCGCAACGTTGTCAAGAGTTGCTTGAGTTGTGTACAATACGGGCAGGATGTCTTGCTGCAATACAGAAACCCACATCAGCCTACACTGTTTGTCATTTTGATTTATCAAATAAAACATAAAAAGATAAGAATGGAACCTGAAAACAACAGCTGGGTGGGAGGAAACAATAGACTTGGCCTTCTCCATTGCCTTCGCCATTAATTCAGAATTCTCGCTGATTGACTCACAAATACCCCTCTGCTCTGCCCTTATATCAAACGAGATGAAAACTCGAATCTTTTGCGCGTTTCAAAATACGTGTTTACATCATGGATTTTTAGTTGTGCCATCTGTCATTTCCTCATTCAACAAATTTATTTGACAAGATTATTTTATTTTATTTATATTTGAAAAGTTATTTTAATTTATTTAAGAATCATTTTATAGTTTTAGTTCTTAATAAATATATGTTGTTTTGTTTTGGTTCTTTTGTACATTGTATCAATATAAGATTCATTCATGTCAATATAAAATGTCTATAAGTAATAATGTTTCAATCATAATTTAATATAACATAAAATATATGTCATTAATATAAAATATATATAACTATTCATTATGTCATTAAATCTATAAATAATGGTAGTCAAAATCTAGTTCTATATTACACATAACATCAAATAAATTTATAAGGAGGTTCATGGTTATGTCAATTGTAATTTATATCAAATGTCTTTTAATTTTGAAAGTAACATTAGGGTCAATAGAGAAGCATAATATTTTATAAGAGGTTTTAGTACAATGTTTATTGACTTGCTAGTCTAAGATAAAATCTCAAAAGTATATAATTATATGTGAATACCGATTGGAAATGGGTGTTCAATGGAACATAATGTCATCTATCATTCAACAATAGTATCATTAATAAGCAATTGGTCTTCTACTTTTATGGCTAGAGGCTTAGCTTTCTTTATTGGGGATTCACTTGTAGGGGTTGGTGTTTCCCTAGTGGAGGAACTTTGTAGAGGTAATCTTATGGTTGTGAATGCAAATGTTTATCAAGTGCCACATAACATTTGATTGAATCTAAATACATAAATTGACTCTTTGTCTTAATTTGCATTCCAAGATAAGCGACACTAGTTCATTGCAACAAGATATATGAATTACAATCAGAAATAAGTTTAATGCAAAGAATAATGCAATCGTATGCAATGTTCTCAAAGAATAATAAAGTTGGTAATGAAATTGTTATAGGAAATTAAAAGGGACCAATGGATATTTGACATTCGAAATTTAAATAACATCCACAAGCATTATCCTTAAATTGATTTTGAAATGGGAATAAATTAATACTATGTTACATTTTGATACATTTGATGTCCACTAAATGTAACAACCTAGTGGCAATTTCCCTACTAAATAAACAAAAATGAGTGTGATCTCTATTCACATTTTGAAAATACTTTATTTTGAGCATGGTAGATTCCACCACTCAATTTTTTTAATTAAGATGGAACCATATTAGTACTATTGAATTGGTGTGCCTGATTTATCATAAGAAAATTAAAGAAATTAAATATCTACAGTGAGAGTATTGTGAAATTTTATGACATGAAAGAACATAATTAAAGGAAAGATGCAAACAACATCCAAGGAGGGCTACTTCTAAAATCAATTAAAGTGAAAGTGAGTAGTCAATGACAATGGTGCAGAGGCACCTAGGAGGACAGACAACAACATAAGGAACACAGAGGAGTCATAAAGGAGTCATGAAGACATTGAAGACAACCAAGATCAACTATGGGGTCTTGAAGCCCATTATGGCTTATTGTAAAGACAAAAATGTTGAAAATGTTGTAATGAACAAATGTCCTGAAGGTCCTAGTAAGGACCTTAGGACCAAAATGCTTTGTAAGTGGGTCAATATCACCCTAGGAGTCTAAATAGGGTCTATAAGAGTTGAAGTAATCTTAAATGATCCAGTGGCATTAGTGGAATAATTTTTAATAGGAAAATGCATTAAAATGGGAATTAGAAATTCAAATTTTCAAATAACAATAACTAAGTAGTATTTTGGAGGGAAAATAGTTTTATGGTGGTTTTTAGTTTTTAACAAGCCATACAACTGATCCAAATTGATTGAGTTAGTTGGTAGAAGGTTTATAAGATTGGAAATGATCATTGTACGACATATAGATGCCTAGTGTACGAACTGTAACAGGGATTTTCAATGAAAACACAATAATTCTACAAATTTTAATGTTTCCTTGCATTGTTTAAGTTTCATTTTGATCTATGGGTGCTACTAATGCATTGATAATCCTTATATAATTATTTTAAACACTTTTGAAAGTGCTGAGATTAGTTTTGGTTCAATTTTCAACAAATTTGTGCTGACAATCATAAGGAATTCATTGTTTTTCAATAACAGTTTGGTATTCTAAATGAAGATGGTCATTCCATGAATGTAAATGATTTGTTTCTCATGGAATGACACTTCCCTAACATGTATGATACATTTCTAATATGATTATGTGCAGATGAAGTAAGGAATTTTGGTGATCACCGAGTTGTTGTATGGAGAGTTGATGAAATTGCTTGGACAAGTATAGCAACAAGCATTCTGACTTAATAAGGGTTATGTTTTATGGTTGGAAGTGTCTAGACATGTTATTTTAAAGGTGAATCCATCATTTTTTAGGTGGATAAGTGTTTGAAAGATAGACATTGGAGAAGCCCTAGTTTTAAGGGTTTTCGGAAGTCAATTTAAGGCTTTTGGGTTTGCAAAGACCATAGGGTCAAGTTGAGTTGATAATATTTCATTTGGGTTCATTTTTGAAGACTTTTGAAAGTCTTGAGGTCAGGGGTTAAGTCTGTGATATAGTTGCTCTGTTAAATGAGTACTTTTGAGGCCTACAAATAGGGTACAATGAGAAGTTTGGGTAGTTGGTTCAAAACAACATCATAGAATCTTTTGATATGTTGAAGAAGGGGATAAAGGGTGTTTGAAAAGGTAATTTTTTACAGATTTTTTTGAAGAAGTTTGGAGTAAATTATTCAATTGGGTCACTGTAGGGCTAATAGAAGCTCAAGGCCTAATAGGGCAGTTTGAAGAGTGTGGTGAGTTGGGTGTGGTTACAGACTTACTAACCAGTTGAATCCATTTAAAACCATTCTAAATAGACTAATTACATCACCCTTGGTCCTTTGGAAAGTGTGTGATCAATTGGAGGCACTTGGGTGACTTTTGGGCTACTAGGATTGGTGACTAAACATCTCTAGGTTCATCTATTTGTCTAAACCATCCAACCCTTTGCATCAGACAAGGAAGACACAAAACTAATCAAGGGATGAGGAAAATGTCCACATTGAAATTTACCAATGTACATGAGTAGTATAAAAGATCTGGATGAGAATAAAATGTGTAACCTTGCCAATGAATGAGAATGTTGAAATTGCAAGTCAAGCTAGGCAATGGTAGAATATGCAGTGATTGTTTCTTATCATGTTTTGGGAAAAATGTAAATAAAATTTAAGTGGCTATGATTCTAGTATTACCATATTATTGAAATGTGGGTTTATAACTACTTGTTTACCATGTGCATTAAAACATGCATTGCATGTCTTGAAGTCATTTGATACTCAAACAAGAAAAAAATTGGAAAGAATATGAGCGGTTGAAGAGTGACAACAAACCAAATATTAGAAAACCAAGGAATAAGTGCATGTAGGGCATAAATTTTATTGATTGTAAAATTATAGAGATCAATAGAATGAATCTCCAAGATACAAAATTGAAAAGAAATGTATTGATTTCCTTACTTCCTCCTTTGAAAAACTAATCTTCCTTTTTTATTCCAAAATATGAATAAGCCTTGTACTTTTATGCTTCCTTAATATGCAGTCCAACATAAATGGAAGCCAAGAAAGGATAAAATACAAAGAGCTAAAGAATAAGTTATAGGAAAGCACCAAATATATGATCTTTGATGATGATATTTAGCTAAATATCCTAGCTACACTGAATAAACCTAAAGTCTACACCTTTATGCCAAATAGTGATATACACTTGGTGGTACATTCACCATGTATGAAAATACAAACTTTCTTAAGTAAATATAGACACTTAGATAATAAGTATGAAACACTTTCTTAAGTAAATATAAACACTTAGATAATAAGTATGAAACTTGACAAGGATCATCACTATTAAAAAAATGACCTATGAATATAATCCAAAACTTAATTTTTAATTTGAAAGAAATATAACATACAACATTGAGTAAAAAATCAAGAATTATTTTCAAACACTATAATATCAATCATACTTATAGAGAAGGAAACCAAATAGCTGATCTTTTAGCTAATAAAGGGGCAGAAGGTAGGGATGAAGAAATTTTGGATAATTCAACATAGAAGTATAGGTGTTAAACTCAAGAGAGATATAGTAATTTACAATATAGATCCAATATGAAAGGAAACTCTTTAAAGAATAGTTGAATCTTTAATAAACAAAGTTATATTTAGGAAGCATAAGATATCTTGTCATTTAGTGCGAACTAGGAAAATTGTAATAAAATAATATTATAAAACAATTAGGGATATCAGTAGAACAAAGGATTTGAAACGTCAGGAATACAAAAGACCAATCGCTTCATTTATGTAGTAGCCAAAAAATGGAGTAATCTTAGAATAGCTATATAAGGAAGAAAGGTATCATTAAGAGATAAGGCTAGCAAGTTAAGAAGCTAATGGCGACAACAATAAAATTGAGATGCACTAAAGCATAGCTGGCCTTCGATGGGAAGATTACTCTTAAGAGAATCAAAAAGTTGATGTTGGTTACTTATGATATAACCGTTTGTGCGTTTACATAATTCTAGGGAGTGAATACATCAAAAATGATAATAGGTACAAGGTGAATTCAGGTATTCCTGCAATGTTTATTGTCTCTGCCCTACATGCAGATCATGATATTAGGGATATTGGGAGGCTGTGTAGAAAATTTTTAAAAGGAAATATCTGGTGGACCTGGAGAAGGTTATTGCAAGCATTAGAGAGGACTCAACAATTCCTGGACCAAGAGATTATCAACAACATAGGGGAGTTAATAACAACATTCAATCCTATCCAATAATGGTGTTAGAGGATAGCAATAGATACATGGTAGAGTTACCTTCCATAACGAGAAATTTAGATTTTTTGTTTACCTTCATGCATATTAGAAGCACCAGAGACCCCGGATGGTTTGAAACATATGTGAGAGAGGATGATGTTGGTCTGCGTATCCACCAGGATGAGATGTATGAAGAAGAGTAATTATAAATATTGTATGAACTGTCACTCAAGAAACCAAGCGAATTACATATATAATGGGCAAATGAATTCCTGCTATAATCTAGCAAAATATTGAATGTATGCATGTGTTTTTGATTAAGGTAAAAATAGGTTTTGAAAGGAACCCAAAACCTTTTACAAAAGGATATTAAAGATAGTCAATGAGAACCCTAAAAAATATGATATGCCTGCTATGAACAAAAGAGAAGGACCCAAACAAACAACCCAAACCCCAAAGAAACATAAAACTAGACTAAAAAGCACAGTTCCCAGCAAAACTACTAGCAGACCATCCAGCGCAGCTCCCAGCTTATTGCATTTTTTCATAGGCTTCGTCAGCCTCTTTCTGCATGTTTTCCATCAAGTCAATAGACTCCTTCAGCTTTAGCATCTCGTTAGGGATCTCAGGAACTTTTCTTTTGACTCCTCTGTGAGTTCTAGAACTCGGGCCCCCACTCTCAATATCACCCTCCACCGTGAAAGAGGTTCTTTCTAGCAGACTCATTTCTAGGTAGGCATATAAAGCTTTGAGGTTCTAGACAGAAACTTTCAACCCTTCATTACTATGTTTCAGAATGATATTTATCATGTGCCCATTATGACTAATCTGGGCTTTCATCTCATTGAGCTTATCTTCCATAATTTCATTGACCCTAACTATAAGGTCATCATCTTTATTTTTGTTGTTTACCTTAATCTTCACCTCGTTCTCCATTTTCGCCATTCTGGAGTTGATAGGCTCCATAACTTCTTGCATGTTCCTGAGGTGTTGTTTCATCGTATTCATTTCCTCCCCGATCCACTTCTCCATGTTAGCCCCATAATCCTCTGTACTTTTCAGGATTCTGTCATCGGCCTCAAAACCCACCATTTTGTAGTCGAAGTCAAGTTTTTGTTTTTTCTTCTTCTTACCTTCTTTCCTAAGGCTTCTATTCTCCTCCATTTCAGTTACCTTGTTCTCCTCCTCCTCTTTTTCTTTTTCATCCTCTCCATCTTCGTTCTCTCTGTTTTCATCTTCCTCATTCTGCTTGAGGTAGTCCGCTTCCTTCTGTATGCATGTGTTAATATGGGAAATTACTGCATATTTATATATTGTTCAAATTAGGCAGAAAGATATAAATGGTTTTATTTACCCATTAGATATGGTAGTAGTGAGCATTAAATTTTTCCCTGCTCCCCAGTTCTCCAGTTATGTTAGACTTAAAGGTACTCTTGCTCTCCAGTTTTACATTTATAATGGAAAATGTATAACCAGTTAGAATTTAACAAAAATATTGCATGTATGTATGTATCAATATGGATTTAATGCATATTCATATATAGATATGTTGAATATAGGCGGGAAGTTATATGTGGTTGTATTTTTCCTTTATAAAGGGTAGAAGTAAGCATTACAACTGTAAACAAGAAATTTTTAGGAGGAAGGATAATAATAATTGCTGCATGAACTATCACTCAAGTAATCATAAGGAATTATATATATATATATAATGGAAAATGATAACCAGCTAAGATCTAGTGAATATTATGGATGTTTGCATATGTTAAAAGGGATATTATTTCATATTTATATATTTGAATATAGACAGACAAATATAAATGGTTTTTTAAAAAAATGCAGGAATAAGCATTAAATTCACTCCTACTATCCAGTTCCAGATTTAAATTCATTCTTGCTCTCTAGGTTTACATACCTTATTGGAAAATGAGTAAATGGCTATAAATTAATGGAAATATTGATATATGTATGTATTAATATGGGATTTTTTGCATATCTTTATATGGATATGTTGAAGATGGGCGGGAAGTAATAAGTGGTTTGATTCTACCATCATATATGGTAGTAGTTAGCATAACAATGTATACTAAGTACTCAGTATAAGCTTAGTTAGTTGTTAATAATCATTATAATAGCAAGGACCAAAGAATAATGATTAAAGCAATTATCACACCACAATCGAAAATTGAATTAGGACATGTTAAAACAATGAGCATGAATCACCGAATAAAACAAAGGGAAGAATCATTAAAACAATGAAATAAAGCTGATATCACATCACCGACTGTAGAAAGTAATTATTACGACAGATAAGAAAACTTATTTAGCAATAAATGGAAGTAATGGAGCCAAGGAATGGGGGGAATATTAACATTGAAATTTGGCAGAAAACACATTAGGCCTATGACAAGTATGAGTAACCGCCATTAGGAAAACTAAATCAAGTTATCAAGGTATAGCAATACGCAATTTAGGTATTCTGGTCTCAGAATAGAGACTAACCCAGAGCAATTTTCAGCAATGTATACTAATGTGCGAATGTTTCATGTCAAACTATCCCGAGACATGACCTTTATGGGAAAAATTACACTAGAACGATGGAACAAAATTCTTAAACCCTTGGACGACCTAGCTAGAAGAGCCATAGAACGGGTCATAGGAGATGCAAACTATGATTACAGCTTCACTATGCACACTAATGGAGACATTGTCAGGGTTTTTATATCATGTCTGATAAGAGCAAGGTATACAAAGATAGAGACTATAGAACTGAGCAAGAAAATCTTCATTAGTAAAATTCTGAAAGGTCTAGAGCAAGTAGTTAGTAGCATCAATTTCGGTCAGATGGTCCCATTCCTAGAGGACTATATGAACAATGTCGCTGGGGTGCTGGAACATGATGGAAAGGTAAAACGGCGACCATGCTTAGTAATCAAGGATATGGACAACTTTGATAATAACTGGGAAGTGGTTAAAAGGAATATCCACTTTCTGATACACTGGAAACATGTAAGGAAGGCAATGGAGCCCAAGTGGCTTACACAATATTTTGAGGCAGAAGGTTTTAGTATTCCACCAATGATTGAGAAGCTCGAAATGGAATAAATACAGAGCAACCCACCGATATTCATCAAGAAAGGATGGTTGAGCAGAACAACGAAAGCCAAAGTTGGACATAGCTACGAAAAGGAAACAGATGAGGAAATAATGGTCATCAAACAAGGGGAATAAGGCACCCATAATAGTTAACAAAGGTTTTTTGGTTATCTTTTGGTTTTAATAGCATACGGCAGGATATAGAATAATCATATTGTTAATTATGTTCCTTTAAATGTTTAACAGTGAAAGATAAAACAGTACAGGATGAAGACTTATATATTGATTAGATGTATAAAAGATATAGCAAAGGATGTAGACCTATATGTCGATCAAATGTATAGAAGTTAAAGCTACTGTGAAAAAATGATAAATGTCAATATGAACATTATAAGATAGATTTCTTTGTACCAGAAATACAGAAGATTGAATAACACATTATCTTCCCAAGTGTATATATATATATATATATATATATATATATAGACACACACACACATGCACTCTTTAACGTGGGATAATCACAAATATTAACGTTCTATTTAAACATTGATACATGCATACCTATAATGTGGATATGAAGTATTAATAATACAATAGAAATTATAAATGAGGGTCACAATAGAAGATAACATTCTCAAAATTTGCACTAAATCCAAAAAGACATTATAGATTAGATAAATTAGTAGAGAGTTTCAGGTATGGATATATTGCAGACTCGAGTAAATAGGTAACAGAGGTAGGAACTATTCTGACAACACAGTAAATTATTCTCTTTCCAGAAATTGCAGGATTATAGAGAGGACAAAAGTAGGAATATAACACTAGGCACTAAAGTAGATAGATCTTAGAGTATACACTTCTAACTCTAAAGGAATATAACACTTTTACTAAACAACAATTTATAGATTATGAGTAAATTAGTAGATAGTTGTAGATGAATCCTTTTATAGACTCTTAGGTGGTGTTATGCCCTGCATCCCCGTCCCTACATTTTGTGTGCAAAATGTTGGGTCTCCCCTTTTTCTTTTGCTTTGCTTTTTGTTGCGGCTTTGCCTTGTCTTTCTTTTCCTTTTTTTTTCTTTCTTTCTCCGGGGTTTTCTTCCCCGGTGTGTGTTGTTCTCTGGGTTTGTTTTTTCCCTCCGGGATCCCGGATCCCGGAGGTTGCCTTTTGGTCGGAAGCTGGACTCCGGACTCCGGGATTCTTTGCGATGATGTTCCTAATTCTTAGGAATATCATCGTAAGGAATTCCCGGGCCCGGAGTCCGGATGTTTTTCCTAACCTGAAATATCCGGAAGGAGGAGGATTACTTTTACCGCGGGTATAAATAGACTCGCCTATCATTTTCACACTTACCGCGATTAAAATCTTCGAGCACTTAGAGTGAAATAGAGTGATTTTCAAAGCGATTAGCAAAACAGTTACAGAGAAATTTGTGATAATCAAAGCTTAACACCTTCTACTGTTCTCAGATGTATGCTAGTGCTCCGTGGTGGTGATCTCGACGGCTTGACGATTCGAAGTTGTTGCAGAGTTCTCCTAGTAATCTTTCCCTTCCTCCGCCTTCTGCGTTTTCAGGTTGGTTTCTCTGCTTCCCTCCTCTTCGCTTTGTTTTCATTTTATGGTGTTCTTTGGGTTTGCCTGTTTTTGTTTTCGTTTGCTTTGTTTCTCTGTTGTTTCTTTGGTATTTTGGTTTTGTCGCCTGCTGGTGGCTCGGCTCTGCCAGAAGGTTGTCCGCCTTCTGTGCAGATGTAAATAGTCTGTAACTAGCCTATAGATAGCATGAACATAATGTAAGTAGCTAGATATTCTTGTTTCAGCTTTGTCTGGTTTTTCCCACGGGAGTCTTTCCGTGTATATAAAGCTATATATATGTATATTTCTGTAGGTAACCCTTATATATCTCCCTCCTTTCCATGTATATACCCTTTGGCTCTCTGTGTATCCTTCTGGGTGGCTCGACGAGCTGGTCGAGTCGCCCTTGCTGTTGGTTTTTCACTTCAAGTTTGCTTCGAGGCAGAAAACCACCTGTTTGAAACTCGGCCCTTGGCCGATTTCAAACAGGCGATTTTCTCTCTCCTCCATCAAGGCTGTCAGAGCCTCATTTATTTCCCATGCGCGCAATTACTTTTGGCCAAGTGGCTTTCCCTTTTCGCACGTTCGAACAGTTGGCTCCACCGCCAGTGCCATCACATCCACTCAATGCTAGCGCACGTGGCGTCCACGTGGACCTGCTTCCACATTATTCTTTGCTAACGGTTATATCCCCGGGCCTCGGGCCTCTTTCCACCATTCATCCTATGTCTTCGTCAAGTGTGATAAAATTTCCCAGACCCGGAGATATAATGAAAAATGTTAAGTTCATTTTTTGTTTTTCGGGTACTTATGTGTAAAATTAACTTTTCAGGAAAAGCAAACGGCGAAATGGTAAGAACTTCGGACCCTGGGGTTACTATTTTATTTTAATAAATATGTTCTAACAGTCGCTTTGTCTCACAGGTTCGGACTTCATTTTACAACCATGTCTAAAGCATCCGCATCATCTCCTCCCGGAAGTCCGGAGTTGCCATCGACAACCGAGACCAGGGCAGCGGCAAAGTCAAAAATAGAGAAGGCCCTGGCAAAGCTGCCCCTCACCATGAAGTTTATGCAGGGTGAAGAGATTGTGGGCTCAAAGATTGAGTCCCAGGTAAAATTGATGACCGACCCCAGTGTCGGGACTTGGGCAGAAATGCAAGCCCTAGTAAAGATAATGCATATCCAGCGACAGGCTAGAGACAAAATTGCAACCAACGTCGGAGGTTCCAGAATTCTCTGGGCAGCTTGCTTCCCATGCTCCGTGCAGTCTCTGGAGCTTGTTCTCACTCTGGCGGCCAACTATAACTCTTCTGTCCGGGTCGTCATGCTAGCAGCTGCAGAACCTACAGGATTCCCCACTCCACTGGTGTCCCTTGACCCAGTTACTTTCCAAGCGGGCCTGGGTATCCCGCAATTTGATAGGTCCTCGGTGGTCACAAGGACAGAGGCCTTGAAACAATTCAACCAACTGGAGGATGTTGCCCGGGTGTACATGAACACCAACTGGCTCAAGGTCCCGAAGAGGGATCCAAAAAGAATGAAGATAGATATCCCCTGCTCCGAATTCAAGGAAAGCATCCAAATGGGGATGATAGCATTGGCCCGGGTATTTGGGCAACCCTCCGCCCAGGAATTTGCAAAATGGATGTACTATTTCCTCCTGGGCATCTCCACTAAGGGAGAATTCTTCGACTGGGCGACCATTATCTCCAATCATGTCGACTCCCAGTTCCTACAGCTGAACGAGAAGAAGAAGTTCTACATGACTTCTTATGTTTTCTAGGCTCTGGCCCAACAGAGGCCCCACTCCAATGGCCTGCTTACAGATGGCGTTCTCGGACTTGGCCGGGGATAGAAAGCACCATGGGACCATTTCCCACAGATTCAATGGGAAGCCAGCTTCCCCAGTTACTGTCGGGTAAACAACTCCTTCATTAACTACCATTTGCTCACGCCCACCCGGGATGCCGGATATCGCCTGTCTACTGAGGCGATAAAATTGGTTAGTAGTTATGGGCACTACTATATCCAGTTCCAGTAGCACACATACATTAGGGTCGCCGGCTTCTCCAGGAAACCCTACTTGTTGCCCAAGCATTGCGGGGACAAGATTGTGCTGCTGGAATATTGCCGGCAGATGATGGAATTACATGCCTTCTTGGCCCTCAAGAAGGTCCCAAACGTTTTGTTCCCAATCTCTTGTGGGAACTACACCTGCAATCTGGCTGCCGCAAAGGAGGCAGATAATGAGCTACAATGTTATAACTTGCAGGAATTTTATCTGGCATGGAAAATTTTTGATCCGCATGGCAGAATTGCAACGGCACTGCCCCGGGCTTCGGAGCCCCACCACGCACACATGGAAGACTTCTGGGCAGATCGCCAGGATGACATGGACGTGCGTAGCCGGCATTATGATAGAATGACAGCTGGAATGATGCAGGAGCTAAAACTCTGGAGGTTCCCAGCGGGCTTTTCAGATGACGCCCCCACCATAGATCCCCAGTACAAAGAAAAGGGGATTGACAAAATGCCACTGCCGGCAATGAATTGGGCTATCCAGGAGGACCACACAATTGAGAACTTCACTTGGGAGGTGCTCGAGAGAAGTCATGCCTATTTTAAGAAGGCATGCCCCGGGAGTATGCGCCTAGCCTCCAGGCCGGTACCAAAAGCAACACCACCACCGGTACCAAAGTTGACTCCGGGGGCCGGGACTTTTGCACAAGGCGCAGACAAGGGAAAGAGGATAGATACAACCTCCTCCGTGCAAGAAGTCCCCATTCAGGAACAGATTAAGCAATCTGTAGCGGTCTCCCAACAGATGAGGGAGCAGTTGATCACAAGGCTTGCCACTCCCCCGCTAATGGCCGGACCAATTCGTCCTCCTTCCTCCCCATCGCTGGCAGCCTTAATGGCGAAGGCGACGGGGGTGGATCCTACGGAGGCAGCAGCAATAACAGATGCGAGGCTGCCTCTGATCACCCAGAGGAAGAGAAAGTACATAAAACATCCCAAGGCAGAACCAGCGCCAAGGGCTTCCCTCCCAAAAGAAGTAGAAATCCTTTCTTCTAGTTCCCTGGAATCGGAGAAGGAAGCAGAACAAATGAAGGACCCAGCCAGTCCCCCTCCAGAAGAGGAGTTTGACATGTTTGCAGCCGATGAGTTCAGAAATCTGCAAGGGGACAATACACAAGTGGAGACGGAAGTCCCGGAGCAAGAGCAAGAGGCTGTGGATCCAGAGGACCTGGAAGTAGAAGCTGCGGAACAAGAAGAGCAGAAAATAGAAGAAAAGAGGCCAAAATCGGAGATTATCTCCGGGGCCCCAGGAACAGAAGGTCCGGGAGTGGACCAACAGCCACCAAGTGAACAAAAGGCATCCGCTGGGGAACCCAGACCTGGAACTTCAGGATCAACCGTAACCCCAGCCGCCGTGTTCCCAAGGCCACTCCCGGGGGCAACCTTCAGGCAGGTTATCACAACGGCCCAAACTCTGAATCTCGGCCCGATACCGCCCCTACTACCGAGGGATGAAGAAGAAGAAGAAGAGTAGCATGAAGAAGAGATCCCCGAAGAAGCCGACCAGGGTCTAGACACAACAATTGACATCCGAGACCAGGCTGAGGAGATAGAAATTGAAGATGTTGCTACAGAAGAGGTTCTGGCAGGGAGAGAAATGGAGGAAGTACATGTTGAAAATGAGCAACCGCCACCGGACACCGGGAGAGAATCTAAAGAACAAACCCTGGCAGGAAGGCCACCTCTCCCACCTCCATGGTTGGCAGATAGCAGAAAAAGGAAAGCCCAATCCGCTCTGACAAACCCTATCTCCCTGGCCGAAATGATGGCCTTAGCTCAGGCCCCGCCAAAAGCAAAGAAGGCCCGGATAGTTTATACCCTTCAGACTTGGCCGGGTGGAGAAACAGTTGCGATAGTGGCAATGCCTCCCCCAGATGCCGATGAAGCGACCGTGGACCCCGCAGACTATAATATCGCAGAGGTATCCCTGGGTAAAAGGGGAAAGCAGGGCGAAGTGGACCTGCTGAAGGAGGCAGCACGGGCAGTGGAGGCCTGATATGAAAAGGAGGTGCAGAGGCTCAAAGCTGAAAAAGAGAAGAATGCAAACCTTATGGGGTTGCTTACAGAGCTGGCCCGACCCCTCAATGTCGCTCCTCCACAGACCTCCACATCAGAAGAGATACCGTAGAGTGACATAGACTCCCTGCGAGTAATGAAAAAGAAGGCCCAGGCAGTAGACGAATGGGTCACTCTACAGGTAGGAAACACCCGGCATTTCCTAGCGGCCACTCTCCCAGATTTATATACGGCCCGACAGATTATTTTACAAGCGGAAGCACTGATTGAGCAGTGGGAGAGTGACGCCGAGAATTACCAGGCGTGGAAGGTAGAGCTCGAAGAGCTCCTCACCCTGGGGGAAGATATAATTTCTGAATCTGAAATTCTGGGTGAGGAATCATTTGATTTTGTAAGGGCTCAGTACTCCAGACTGGACCTCACATTGGAGGTAACCAAGCAACTGGTAGAGTCTTTGCAGGAAAAGGTAAATACAATGAAGTATTCTTCTAATTTATACAAGTCATTTGTAAGAAAAGATTCCGGGGTTGATCCCCTTGGTACAAATACTTATACCCCCGAGGAGTCAGTTTTGGGGAATTTTGATGAAAGGATGGCATCTCGGTATCAATCCCCGGAGGGGATGGATGGGGCCCGAATGGAAAAACTGACCAAAATGGTGCTTAAAGGCCATGATGCCGCAAGGATGGTAGATGAGTTCAGGAATAATGTTCCGGACCTGGCGAAACAAGTTGAAGTGGCCAGGCACAGAAGGGCCAGCCTAAGGAAGATTGATGAAGATGGCATTTTCCGCATGCTTCAGGCCTTCAACGATAATAAACAGCCTTGAGCGTTCTCCGAAAACTAGGGAAACTTGAGCATTAAGCATTCTTTATTCTTTTAGGGGCGTAAGTTCCCAGATCCCGGAGTTCCGGATCCAAAATTCTATATTCTTTAAAGTGATCTGTGTCCCGGTCCCCGAGGCCGACCGGTCACTTTCAGAGGTGGTTAATAAAGACTGTCAGAGGGTAGTTGGGCGCATCAAGAGGCGTTGGCTCGGTAGTTGGCTTCTGACAGGGTGATCTTCTCAAGGCATCGTTCAAAGGTACACCTGGCACATTGGAGACAGGGCGCCACATTTCCCATTTATGAGGCATGTAGCCTCGGTCCCCGGGGGACCTACTTCCTTCTTTCTTCTCTCTGGCTCTCTTCTCGAGGCTGATTCTTCCGATGTATATTCTTGTCTTCTTCTTCTGACATGGC
>MU227611.1:1495334-1518405 GCA_018584345.1 Thuja plicata | reverse complement strand
TATATATATATATAACCACTCAGAATGTATAGACATTAATACTCATACATATTTTTATCAACACGACACATCCCCTTACTATGGTTTGAATCTGTGATTTTCGCTAGACTAACAACAGTTTCAATTTATGAAATGGTAGCTTGCACCTGCAGGTGATTAAGTAGGGTCGTTCTCTTAAAAATTAGAAAGGATGTAGTTTAGAAAATCAATTTGACATATTTTAGAAACAGTTCAATTGATGTTTTTAGTAACTGAGCTTATTCATTATAATTTGTGATGGCCAACATAGATATATGATATGTTGAAGTTTTGTGCTTTACTTATAATTTATGATTCTTAAAGGTGATTGAATATCCTTTTAGCCTTAGTCTTATGCTTTAATTCATATATTATGCTATATAGGATATAGCACAGTTCTCTCTGTTGGAAATGTGGGGCATTATGGTCTAAACATCAATAAACATGAGGAAATCAAATTTAACTTATGCTGGCATAATTAATAACCAAATCCATTAGAATTATACCTAGTTTCCTCAGTCGCAAATTGTGTAGGAATAGATTAATTAGAAGAAATGATCTCAGAAGCCTGGATATGATGATACTAATACTGAAAATCATAATAAAAAGGCAACCATGTATTAGACCGAAGGCAAGATTTTTGTATATGGATCAATGTAATGAAAGAATAAAAGTCAATTGGGGAAAGGATATATCCCCAAATTTGTGAAATTATTGTAAATGAAGGAATTCTGTCATAATTTTCTGTAAATGAGGGAATGCCCTCATATAAATATTTGTAACCTGATGTTCTAGACCTCGGTCCTGAGCAAGACTGGAGGTTTTCTTCTCCATTCTTTCCTATCAATGCCCGCAATGAATGGAGACTATTGTAATCTTTAAAAATTAATAAAATACATTGGCCTCGGCCTTTTACCGACCAAATAAAAAATTAAAAAAAAATCAAGAATTGTTTGAATAATTCCATTGTGATTTTTCTGCACAAGTTGTCATATCCCATTATATTTTTTCTCCACCGCCAACACTTTGTCACTTACTTTCTTATTAAACTATTCAATGTGTAATAACTACATATTGTTAGTGTACATATTGCACACCAAGGTGTGAATGCTAGTCTTATCAATTATTCTTGATTCTCTAGTTTAGTTTCCAATCTTCAATTATAGCTACATAAGTGAAGGTTTTCAGTTTAAATTGAAAGAGGTTTGAGTGGGCATTATAGTTGATTTTAAGAATAATTTTATTCGTTGTAGTATTGTATAAGTTACAATGTATGAATTATAAGGGTTTTAGATTGATAATTCATATGATTTGTAATTCTAAACTCATCTTATTTTGGGCAATAAATTCTATTTGGATCTCCCTTCAAAAATGATATATATGTATTTGGTTATTCATGAAATATCAATTTGTATTGTTTATAACCAAAATTAATGCTAGATTTAGTTATTAGTTTTTTACATGGATTTTCAGCTTCAATTACATAAAAGTTGTAGAAAGTCATACAAACTAGAAAATTTTGTGAGACATTATATTTGTATTAGAGTTATGATCTTGTCATTTTATGGGGTGAAATAAAGGAGCTCTACTTTTTCCATCCCATAGTAAAAATGCAGAAAGAGAAAGTTATGGGTTGCCTTGTTAAATGATGTCGTGATTGGAAATGGGAATAAAAATTTAAGATAACATGCAAGATCTATTGATGAAAATACAGAGGAATAGAAGAGTCAAAGAAGAATATTCTTAAAAAATGTATAATTAAAGATTGTTCCACTGTAAAATAAATTTTCCCAAGGTTTTTTTTTATATTAAATATAGTTAGAAAAAATAGAATTTGAATGTTCAAGCATCTGATAAAGACAACAAGTATATGCCCATTAAGAAATCCAACCTTGGGCTTCCTAAATTGACTAAAAACTAAACATTTAAACCATCCAAACTAATGCCTAATAGCATTATGTTATGTGTTGTCATTGATGTCAACATCTGGTGTGACATTGATGTCAACTTGTTGAGGTTGGAAAGTTGTTGGGGATGTGACATTGATTGGTGAAGAAGATTTGAAATTCTATTGAATGTTGAATGATTGATGAAGAAGATTTGAAAGAATATTGACTAATTGATGAAGAAAGTAGATTTTAAGTATGATGATTGAGGCCTGGCATTGATTTTTTAGAGGTTTTGATGACTACTCTAAGATAGTTTGAGGTATATCCAAAAAAATAGAAGTATGACTACCAAAAAAAAAGAGCAATTGAAGACCTAATGGGAGAATGATCTATATTCCTCTGGATGGTGTTTTTTGGTTTGGGTTATAATGGCTATATGCACTATGAATATTTAATTATCATTATTTTAGGTCCCCAAGTGATCATTTGATAAATATATGACACATTGTTTGGCTGACAGTAAGGTCGGTTGTCAAGAAGGATTGGAGAGGCTCAGAGAATACCCTACGTTGCTCTACATTGAGATTTTAGGGTAAGAGGTTTAGTGGACATGGTGAAATGGTATGTGCAGTGTTTCAATTCAAATATCTTTTGATTTTTTTCTCTATAGGTCAATATTTGTTGTAAAATGTGCTACATTGTTGTCTGTGTTGGCTCTTGACTGACTTAGCTACTTTCAATGACTATATTTGAGTATTATTGGTTCGTATATATGTTAAGGAAATATTAAAGAGGCTTATGATGATTGTACCACGGCGTATCATCCTTCAGATGGCACTATCTGTTTTAGAGAATGCTTTTGGACCAGCCAGTAACCTACTTTTAATGTTTAATTACATTATTTGAGGAAGTCCTTTTATGGTGGATTTGGGTCCCCTTTATCTTTTGGGATGGACCACATTAAGTATTGTGCTCATGGTTGACTTTGTGTTTATAATTCTTATATTTTATGGTCAACCTTGTTGATGTTTTTGATGGACAAATCTCTATATATGTGAGCAAAAATAGATGAGTTGATGATGAAAGTGTGTGTGGGGCGATTGTGAAGTTTGTATGGATCAAGTGTGAAGAAAAAATTATGTGATTAAGGTAGAACATATATATGAATTCCTAAATTTGATAGAGGCCAAAAAAGCATAACAGGAGATCCTATTTTCATTCTTTTCACTATGCTTAATGGGAAGCAGTGTGCTTCTTTTAGCATATTTGTGGAGATCTATATTTTTTGTTCAAATTCTCTTGAGGGTTAGTGATATCCTTGGTAGTCCACCTAAAATAGAAGGGACAGTGAGCTCCTTGGGTTCTAGCCTAAAAATCTGTAATCATATATTTTTATATAGTGAGTGTATTTATCACCGTAATGTTTCCCATCTTGGGCTTTCCATATAAATATTGTGCACTTGTGTGTGTTATAATTGTTATATCTTTTATTGATGGTTAGTTAGATTAATAAATAATTACATAGAATGGTTGCAGAATTTCTAATTTTTTATTTGTGTTAATTCATCCCTCCTCTCAGCACCTAGTGGTGTCCAACAATTCTAAATAAAATAATAATTGAGAGAGTACTATGTCATCTTAAGTATTTTGTAAACAACTATACCTAAAACATTATATTACAAAAAAATATCATCATGGATGATGGATCATTTATAAATTTATATTCTCACTGAAGGATTCAAGTTCATCCATGTTGTATTGCTAACTAATCATTGAAAGATTTTGATTAGACCTTACTTTTTCCCGACTGATTCCTTCACTCTCGTGAGTAAATAACCTATTTTTTTCTCCTATTTTCCTAGTTTTTTGTTTTTCATCTACTGGGGAATCACTATCATTGTACCTTTTAGATACTCTTTTAGACCTTTCATGAATGACTATTTCTCCTCTTTGTTGAACCTCCATATCCATCCATAAAGGATTTCTAATGAGTTGACAATTACTATCTTATTCTCCAAAAGTTTGAGAAATTTATGCATTGATATTTCCATAGTTGTTGTAGCCTACAAACCAACATTAAGAAGGATCAATTTTTCAGCTGACTTAGTAAGAACTCTCCCCTTCTCTTGGGAATTTTTCCTTGTTCCTAAAAATAAATAATTTCTGTAAATAATATAAACCAAAATAAATTAAGCTCTTTAGATAATTTACTAATTTTTCCAAATAAGGTTCTATTTCATACAATTTTCATGTTCCAAACATTAAGATAATAACACAAAAAATGTTCCAAATTTCTTTAGCAATAAAATATTAAAAAAAGGACGTGTTTAATAGGCTCTAAATCCATGCACACATTATACAAGTCATTATCATTATGGAACATGTTATAAAGTAATATTTGCAATAGGAGGAGCCACTTAAAGTGGGATTTCTTTGGTTCTAGGATACTATTCTAAGAGCCACAAAGTATATTCTACCAAACTTTATTATAAAAAAGGACATATTCCAACTATGCTCCAAATGCTTAAAAAGAGAATGATTATTATTCAAGTCTTGTATATCAATCTAGCATTATTTTTATTCAGTTTAGTACCATTAGACCAATAAATCTCATTATACCAAGAATTATTTAAGAGATCAATTTTAGGAAGATTGAGAGAAGCGCAAGCTCCTATGAGAACATAATATGTCCTCCACTTGGTAGTTGGTAAATTTAAATCATAGCTCAAAGCATCCCAAGGTTTAAGCTTCATGTTAATAAGGACATCTCTAAAACCTTTTATGCCTTTATTATTCCAATTTCTCATAGAACACCCGTGGAGGAGTGCCAAGGGTTTTTCTTTAAAGTACAAGTTTTGCCCAATATTCAATCTATCCATAATGATTTTATCATTAAGAATGATGTTATTGTTTATGAAATTGTTCTTCATAGTCTACCAAACCTTCCAAATTATTTTAAAAACATTAAAACATATTGTAGACACCTAAAATTGATTAACAATTTTAATTACATTTAGGTCTCTTACTCACATTTGTAATTAAATAATTATATATTATTTAACTATTTAATGTTATCCTTCTAGCTTAATTAATTTAATTAATTAGCTATAGCCCAATTAATCTAATGATAAATCATAGTCAATTAATTAATTAATTAATTCCTCATTCTTCTATTAATTTAAATAAATATACTTATCTATTTAAATTAGTTCATAAATCCTCATTTTCCTCTACTTGGAATTAAATAATCTATTTAATTCTATGTGAGCACATGGCTCTTAACTTTAATCCTCGCCTAACCTAACTCTAACTACCTAACCCATGCTTTCAACCCAACCTAGCCCACTTGTCCACTAATCAATCCTAATCCTATCCCTAATCATTTGTATATTTCTATTCAAAAAGATTAGCCACAAAAGTCAACCATGCCTCTTGTCAACCTTAAATGCCCTTATACATTTATCCCCTCCAAGGCTATTTAATTCCTTCTTCTCACCTCTCCAAATCCCTCCACACTTCCCAAAATGGTCACATTCCCAACTTTGGCCTTTGGGGTGTGGGACAAGAAATGTCTTTATGGAAAATCTACTCCACCCCTAGTGTCTTCTCAACTCTTGTCATTGTGACACTTGACACAATACTATGGATTTGAGAAAACACAATCCATGTGCTTCCCTCAATATGCATCTTGACCCTTCATGAGCTTTTCATCTCAACCATCCATTTATCTTTCCCAAATCCTATAAATTGAGGACTCATTCCTCATTTATGCATCCACATTTTTATGCAAAGTCATAATGCCAATTTGAGTTCAAAGAATCATCCATTATAACATCATAATGCCAAAATCCCTCCAAAACTCCATTGAATCTTGAGCACTATTGAGCACACATATAAACTACAAGCATTGGACAAATCTCTATAACAAGAAGGCTACTTGGTTTTGTGAAAGGTTTGCATTTATTTTGGTTTTGTGTCTTTTTGTGTCTAATCATGATGTTGATTTGATAGTATGGTTGAATGTTTAACTTTTTTATGAATTTACTTTAACTCACACTTTCCTTGCACACATTTTGGCATGCCAGGTGGGACCCACTTCATGGGTTGATCTACCCTTTTTATTTTTTTGGTGCTTTCATTATTTTTTTTCTAACATGTCACACCAGGAACCATAGGATTGGAGGCTCACGTATCATCAACAACTTTTGGTCTTTGTGCAGGTTGTGTTTTATGGATCTATGGGTATGCTTTGATCGCCCATGAGTTCACATAATTGTTCACAATTTTTTGTTTTTGTGATTTTCTAGGTTCCCTAAGAATGTTGGTACTATCTATGGGAATGTCGAAAATAAATTATGGTTTGCATTTTCTAATAATTGTCATTTTCCTATTTTTGAACTTATCAGAAATTAACTCTCACAAGATCGCTCTAACCACTTGTTAATCCTAAATTTTGAAACTCAGAATAGTAACAGACCTTATGGAAATTTTGGGTGTTGTGGGACAAAAATTGCTAACACTCAAAACAATCTCCAGGGTTGAGGAGTCGGCTCTCCATGAACAGGGGTAATGAAAAGAGAAGAATATTGAATTTAAACTAAATCCACCGTGATGCGCCAGATTATTTCACTATTTACTCATAATCTTTCACAAATGAAAAGACAAAACCATAGTATCAGAATGTAAATATTGTCCTATAAATTGGCATAATATACCACAATCCCTTCATAGTTGAGATGAGAACATATGACATAGGTTAAAATATTCATATCGTCTCATGGGTGCATCCATAAAAGCCAAGAAACAATAATCACATTCCAAAACACCTATTCATCTACCTACTTCTGATAATATCATAGACATGGAGTATCTTTATCATTCAATCACTTTCAACTAGAAGAGTTAGTTTCAAACATGGTCCATCACTGAAAGTAATCTAAAAAATACTAGTCTTATAAGATAATCACTATTCAAACTGACATAGACTTCAATTGTATTTAGTATCAATTAAAACTAAAAGGGGTCAATCGAGCACAGTCAAACTTTAATTAACATGTTAGGTATTTAGAAGTAAAGTTTTAAAAATGTGGCATCTCAGAATTATGTCAGAAATAAAATATTCAGTTGGTTAAAATTATCAGTCTCCTTGAAACTAAAAATACTCCAACCCCTAAAACCAGAAATATTCCTCTTTAAAATCACTTCCCTACAACCAAAATATATTCCCAGAATAAAAAACCCACCTCGCTGGATAGGCTACCACCGAGGAAAATCATTGGCAGGGTCGTTAGAGGATTTGACGCAACCTTCTGTCACACAACAACCTTCATTCATTTGACACGCATCCCAGAAGAAACAAAAATTGGCAACCACAATCATTTTCCATTCCCCAAGACATAAAAACCTTGCTCAAAAAAGGCCCAGGACACGGTTGCAACATGGCAAAGTTTCTAGAAAGAGAAACTCCCTGCACCTTCACTAAAATCCAATGGGCATGACATGTATCCAACACAGTCAACAACTTCGTGATCGAGGAAAGAAAGAGGGACTCGTGAGTAAAAGAAGACTTTGACCTGCAAAAGAAAACTCTAAACCACAAAATAAATCTGAAGAGGGATGCCTAGAAATCAAGGTTAGAATGTATACAAATATATAGAATTAGAAACTCTTGGATAACTTTCTCACAATGTTCAACACCCAAAACTATGGATCTTGGAAAAATAAAGTGGAAGGAAGACAAAAAGAAGAGCATGGCTAAGGCAGATTGCAAGGGAGACCACTCCTTGTTGCTCGGGAAGCTATGGAGCTGGAAGTTGTAGAAAACATTGTACAAATTGATCTTTTATTGAAATGTGAAACTACTCAAATTATCCCTTGTGGTATCCAAACTTAACTAGAGGAAGGCGAGCGGGTCCATTATAGCTCTTACTTGGGCAGCTTAAAGGTTAGGTCCTGATACTTTTTCATAAGAGAGATCCCATCATTTTTGGTCTATCAGTTGTTTCACATGTTCTTCTTCTAAAATTGATCCATCCACCTTGAAGGGTGAGGGGAGTCTGGCCTGCATAAATGCATCTATCTTTCCCCTTTTCTACACAATAGAAGCCTTTAGCTTCTCTAGATACTCTCTAGAGAATGTGATCGCCTCTCCACATTTGATGAACTCTCTATCCTGCACCACTTCTAGTCACCTATTTGTGATTCTAGCTAATGACAAAGTGTCATCAACAACTTCAAATAATTTTTTGATTAGGTTCCTTGCCTCATTTATGCTGGGGGTTATTTGTTTATTGGTCGTTTCCAAAGCATTTTCTACCTCGGTGCTTAATTCTACAACATCGACCACAAAACTTAAAGTTGACATCATACTCAGCGTGGACGACTCAATTACATCCTAGAAGTACACATATAAGTACTACAATATTAATATACAATTTGTCAAGGTGGGGACAATGATGGGGAATCGCAAATGACTGATCTGATTATCTCATGCCTTGATAGCTTCCTCTAATTGAGTTACATGTGTCTGCTCTGTCAACAACCTTTTCTAACACTCAGCCAACTCCTTTTCTTTTTCTTTCATCTCAACATTTTCTCGCTCTATGTCTAGTGCATTTTCGAGGCTCTGAATATCACTATGAATTTGTAGTCCCCTTACTTGCAGGTCTTGCTCTGTTTGCAATTATTGAGCCTGACTAGCCACCAGTTCTATTTCTTTCTGGGCTAGCTCATTATATTTTGGTCCAACTCTTTCTTTTACGATTCTCAATCCAAATCTGATTGGTTGCACTATTCTTGCATCTTAGAAAAGTGTTGACAGAAGTCCTATCATTCTTTGGCTTCTTGGTTCTTCTCCTCCTATAAACTATTTTGGGCATCATCTAGTGATCATTGTAAACACAAAAATTACTATTCCTTATCTTGTATTTGTTGGAGAGACCTTGTTTTTCCTTCATCCAATTCCCATTTTACTTTGTCTAGTTCCTCATTGAGCTTAGCTACCATGGATCTTTTCACATCTAGATCTTCACATGTCTTCTCCTAGAGCTTCAAGTTGAGTCTCTGATTATTATTTTCAAGATCCTTAATCTGGAATTTGAATTCATATAAGGTGTTCTTAGAATTCTGCAGATCATTTCTTTCTTTTCTAGTTTCCAAGCGAGCTTAAGGTAGTCAACAATGGATACCTTCTGAGATTTTTCCATTAGTTCCACCTCGTCTCGAGGTCTCACATTATTTAGATTTAGGGAGACAGTATGAGAATTGAATTCCTTGGGAAAATTTTTACCATGGGACTTTCCTTGGATATTAGGCACCTAGGTCATGACATTAAAAATCATATTATTTTCATTGTATAGGGAGCTAATATTTGTAGAGGTTGGTTTGTTGTCATCCCTATCTTTTAATTTCCTAGATCTTTCCATTCTGGCCTACTTGGTGGCATTGAAGTAGGTTTCTATTATAATAGGGGGAATGCCTTCCAGTCTAGCAATTAGACAACCAGTGGGAGGAACTAAAGGATTCAGAGCAAGGGAAGGTTTTGTCTATGCATCTGAGATAATTGATAGTTGGGAGCTGAAAGTGAAAGCAGGGATAGGCCTGACGCCAAGACGGGAAAAATAGTAGGTTGTAGGGGAAACTGACCTATCTGAGTAGGGGTGATAAACCCTTAGGTAGGGGAGACTAAGGGGCAGACCCCTGGAGAAACCACAGACTAAGAAGAAAGAAGGGAAGGAGAGAAATGTACCTGAGGACTAGATGACATCACTCATGTTGTTTCTTCCTGCCTTATGGCTGGGACCATCTCTTCTTCTTCCTCCTCCTCTAACTCTTGGAGTTTGAGTATTTTCTTTATTTTATTCATTGGAAGAGGAGAAAACTGCAAGGACTTCTTCCTCTTTGGTACCAAAATCCTAGCCAATGAACTTGGGTTCACGATCCTTTAGACTTCCTTGTGTATCTGAATTATTCTTTTGACTTCTAAGGTATCAACACCTCTATGAGCTCTTCATCTACATACACCATCATAACTTGTTGTTCCCAAGGATAATTATGAACACAAGAGACAAATTCTTCTTTTTCTTCAGTAGAAGTTGAATCTTCATTTTGTTTTGCATCCCACTTATCTTCAAAAATCCCATCTAAGTCATGTTCATATAGAGGGGTGAAGTTTTTCTTAGTCTCCTATTGGTAGTGTTGGAAATTAGCCAAGTAACTGAGAGGGGAGGGGTGAATCAATTACCTCAAAAACAAATCCAAGTCCCTTAGATGTCTTAATCAAACTTATCACCGTTACTCAGTTAACAAAGATATTCTATTGTTACTCGGTTAACAAAGCAATCTTAAGATATTAAATGTGATTATCCTTTAGTGATTAAGTGCAGAAACATAAAGCATAAAACAAATAACATGTACATAGATGACACCAAGATTTACTGTGGAAACCCAATTTGGGAAAAACACCAATTGCAACTAGTTACTATTTTTCACTCTTCTAAAGTGAGCCCTCTTAGGAGCCAACCCTGTAAAAGGTTAAAAAACACACTGTAAGGTGTGACCCTGATAGAGGATTTAATCACCCTGTAAGTAGTGGCCTTGTTAGAGGTCTTCAAACACTTCAATGTAGAAATTCCACCTTGTGAGAGGATTTATGAAAGACTGTTAAGTCTACTCTAAAGAGATTTGAATCACTGCTACAATTGTTAGAGAGTAACAATAAATTGATCTTATTGAATAAGCAATTGTCTTTGCAGATTCAGATCTTTGTTCTATCTTTAACTGGATCCTTACTGATCAAATATTCTTCTACAGCTCGGTCTGGATATTATGTCCTTAATTAGAATTCCCTCTTATTTTTCCTTCACTCTTCATATCAAAACTCACACATTCAATCCAAACTTGACCTTGTATATATATGATAACCCTTGTCAAGTTGGATTGAATAACCTTCCAAATAAACAATAAAACTCAAATATGTCAGCTGCAATCAACCAATTAAACATAAAGTGTGAACTGTTGTTAGTCGGCTGACACTAAATGCATAACTCAGTTAACGCTGTAATCCTTCAATACCCAGCCTTACTGCATTTCCTGAGTGAACTCGGTTAGTACTAAGAATCACTTGGCTGATACTGGAGTCTTCTTCAATGCCTGAGAGAGCTCGACATACACTGATTGTGCTCGGTTAGGATTAGACATTTATGTAACATTAATACATTTGTGTATACATCAATGAAAATACACAATTGAATAATTGTCTTCAACAATCTCCCTCTTTGGCATTGATGGCAACACAACATGTCATTATACAAAGAATTTTAGAGTAATAGAAACAAGAATAAAATTTATTAATGTCCTTAGCTTCATTCTGATTCTTATCTAGAAAACCCCCTCTGTCTTCACAGTTACTAAAATACATAATTATCCCTCTTAAATCAATCTTTGTTTATGATAAAATTTCTCCCTCTGATATACTGATTTCTTCCCCTCAATAATTTCTTTGGAATGACATCAATAATCTCTCCCTCTTTGAAATCCAATGCCAAAGACACCACCCAATGAAGTTGTAATGTACATGATGTACTGATTCATATGCAATAAGCTTTGACAATCTACATCAACTTGTTAGATATGTACTATAGGTCGGTTGATGCATCACTAATATGGGGTTTAGTGAGCCTCAGTTAGGGGAATCACCCCTATCTTTCCTCTAAGATACAATAATGCATCCTTAGGTAAAGTTTTGGTGAATATGTCTGCAATTTGTTCTTTAGTATTCACATATTCCAACCTTACTTCCTTGTCCTGAACCAATTCTCTCAAGAAATGGTATTTTATTGCAATATTCTTAGTCTTAGTATGCATTACAGGGTTCTTTGAAATGCTAATAGCACTAGTATTGTCACAGTAGATAATAACTGGTTCTTTGATTTCCTCCTTCATACCTGAGAACAATTGTTTGAACCATATGATATTTGAACAATTCACTATTGTAGCAACATACTCTGCCTTTGTTGTAGACTGAGAAATGCAATTATGTTTCTTTCTAGTCCAAGATACTAACATCTTTCCAAGAAATAACGCTCCACCACTGGTGCTCTTTCTGTCATCAACACTTCCTTCCCAATCAACATTAGTAAAAGTCTTTAAATCAAAGTTTCCTCCTTTCTTTCTACCATAATCCATATTCTTCAGTGCCCTTAAGATATCTCAGAATCCTTTTGATATCCATCAAATGATTCTATCTAGGATTAGCTTAAAACCTTGCAACAATACCAATTGCTAATGCAATATATGGCCTAGTGTGAACAACATATTGAAGTTTACCAATCATGGATCTGTAGGTAGTATGATTTACCTTATTTGAATCATCATCCTTAGATAACTTATGTCCAGTAGACATAGGTGTCCCAACTGGTCTGGAATCTTCCATTCCAAATTTCTTCAATATCTCTTTGATGTATTTAGACTGAGTAATGTAGATACCATCCTTCATATGATGAACTTGTAAACCAACAAAGAATTTGATTTCTCCAAACATAGACATCTCAAATTCCTTAATCATAGCTTTGGAGAATGCTTTGCATAAATCATCATATCCAGTGAATAGTATATAATCAACAAATATCTTTGCTAATAGTATCTTGTTTTGAGGTCCTTTTTTGATGTACAAGCTACTATTGTCATTAGTTATCTAAAATACAATACTTACTAGGTAACCATGCAGTCTCTCATACCAGGCTCTAGGAATTTGCTTCAGTCCATACAAGGATTTGTGCAATTTGCAAACCATATTCATTTTATTAGGATCAACAAAACCTTTAGGTTTCTTAATATAGACTTCCTCTTCTAGAATTCCATTCAAGAATGCAGATTTTACATCCATTTAGTATACCTTGAATCCTTTATGTGCTGCTTATGCCAAAAGAGTTCTGACTCCTTCAAGTATTGCAACAGGAGAAAAAGTTTCTCCATAGTCAATACCCTCTTCCTAAGCATATCCTTTACACACTAATCTTGCCTTGTTTCTAGAAACTTCACCTTTTTCATTCAACTTGTTTCTAAAAATCCACTTAGTACCAATTACATTCTTGTCTTTTGGTCTAGGCACAAGAGTCTAGGTTTTTTTCTTTTCTATCTGCTCAATTTCTTCATTCATGGCTTCTATCTAGCTTTCATAATTCAAAGCATCTTTAATGGTTCTAGGTTCAATTTCACTAAGAAAACATGTATGTTTAAGAGAAATCTTTACACCCGTTCCCATGTCCATGTTGTTTTGCCAAAATTCAGGCAGAGAGCGGCTGTTCCATCTTGTTCAGTGAGGAAGATGTGCCTCTGCTTGCCCAGCAATCATCCTAGCGCCTTCTGTTTCAATCTCCATAGGAATTGCCCCCATTTCTCCGCACCTTAAAATTCTCAACTCTAGATCCGAAGATCTACCATGAAGAATTCATTGGTTAGAATCAACAGTGTGGAAGGAGGAGAATGGATGAATAAATCTCTCTCTGCGCTCATCTGCCCTTCCTCTCACCAATTTCATAGGAGAACGGTGTTCCATTCACAGCCCAGGAGGCTCCACCATGTCACCAGAGTGGAAGACTTGGCTTTCTCTTAAACCCTTGCTCCTTCCTCAGCTTTTTATACATACATTTTTTCTCACCTTTTGGCTGGTCCAGAGCTAAGCAACAACAACAACAAATAGTGCCAGAAAGGTGCACCGTGTTCTCATTTTCTTCCTAGGGTTTGCTCAAATTTCTCTATGAAATTGCTTGGACTGATCCAAGCTTTAACTAGCCACAAATGCTATTAAAGGCCGATAGAGTGTATATTTAAATTTTAATGTCAACAGAAGTTAGAAGCCATTGATCTAGATTTCAAAATTTACACGAAGTCCTCCATCAGAGCTCAAACTTCTGTTTTAGTGAAATGGTTCTAGGTTCAATTTCACTAAGCAAACATGTATCTTTAAGTTTATTCAACATGATAATGGATTTACAATGAGTAATACAAGGTCATTTGAGCCAGTTGGAGATGATCCCTATGTTCTTCCAAGCCAATGTGAGCGAGTGTTTTACTTAGAGGTTCCACATAAACCGAGTTGGTCTTTTTTTTTTAGACATGATCCAAGAGGAAGGTCGGTAAAGTATAATGTGATGGAAGAAGAAGATACTGAAGATAAAGAAGAAGAAGATGATGATGAAGAAGATGATGGTGGTGGTGATGGTGGTGGTGGTGGTGATGATGATGATGATGATGATGATGTTGATGATGATGATGATGATGATGATGATGATGATGATAGTGGTGATGATGATGATGATGATGATGATGATGATGATGATGATGATGATGATGATGATGATGATGATGATGATGATGATGATGAAGAAGATGATCAATGACATGATTGAAATGTACAAGGTATGTGATTTAATTATTTATATTGATTAGTATATATATTTAATATTGATTTATTGATGCATTAAACTCTAATGACATGGTATAATTAATTCATTGTGTTCAATTCTAATGATTACAACATATGTGATTTATGATTACCAATGTATTGCTTATGATGCTCAATTAATTGATGTTGATTACATGTATATATTTTGTTTGATTGTCAACCTTTCTGGAAACAGGCAATTGACTACACATCATCACCCCTTCTGTTGACGATCTTGTATTCCATATATAAGGTAAAGGTAATTTGTTCATGTTTACGATCTTTCATATTGTTCATGTTGTCTTCTATGTAATTTGTAGCATACGTATCATGTAATTTTTAGCTAACTTAAGATAAATGATTCACATATGCAGTAAATTTAATCCCTTTGACGAGGATCCTGCACAGTGACATGGATCGGCGGGTATAAGTCAATACGCCCTATAGAAATAGTTTATTAATTTCTTGCTCTCTCTTTACACCCATCTTCATTAATTAGTTTAATAATAAGGTATTAACTTGCTCATGATTTAACAATACTACCCTCAACATCAATTTTATGGCTGACTTCTTCAACATTACCTTCATTTAGAAAAATATCTCGCTCCTTACCAACTATATATCTCATTTGATGGATTGCAGGAACTACCAAATAGGTACTTGTTAGACCCTTCTTCCTCAAATGAGGGAAATGTGGGAACGGTAGATGAAAGTTCAACATATAGTATAGCTAAAATAGGGACATTAACTAGAGGTCAAAAGATTAGAAAAATTTCAATAAACGCATGCAATTTTTCCTTGCTGAAGGGGGTCATGTTCTTATAATGATGAGACCAAAGGTGACATCAAGGTGTCCTTTCGGTATACACATCTTGAGAAAGAATGGGTACCCAATGAGCTACCTCCAATTAAGACTAATTTTTGTGTTAAAAAGAGGATATATCGCATAGCTCCATCCTAATTACATGGTTTGGGCCTATTTTCCATGAATGGGATAAAGGTATGTGACAACAAACTTGTTGAATGGATGAAGTTTGTTGGACCTTGTTACAATTGCAATGATTGGATACAGATTGTTCAATGTAAAAAAAAGTATGTGTAGGTATGCACTGTCAGCAAATTATATGCAATGGAAAGAAAATGATCAAAGTAAAAGATTTTCTATGTACATTGGCAGGAGACCTAAAACAATAGGTAATATTGCGGGTTTTATAAATAGTACGTGACTTGGGTCAACTAATAAGCAACCCAATTGCATATTTGAGGCGCGTGAGGGGAATCATGTTTTTGTATGTGCGATAAAATCAATAAGTGTAGGGGAAGAACTGCTAATAGATTACCATTTGAATCACATAGATACAAACAAAGTTACTATCATGGGGGTGGTAAGTACTAAATACCATTTAAACTAACCTCAAGTTTATGACTCCAAATACCATTTTATTACTGAAGTTTTTATATTTAATCTTTGTCACAGGACAACATGGATCCCCCACATGATAGAGGCTGCGGGGATGCTCCACCCACCCATTCTTCAGTAAAGGTAAACCTTATTGTAATTGTACAAATTAGATAGTTGAAATTGTTTATATTATTATGTTCTTTTATTTAGGGTTTTGGAGTTATTCTTATAGTTTTACTGATATTCCTATCACAAATTGATGTTCACGATAGGGTAAAAGCACCTGCAACAACATAGGAAATAGATGTAGATATGGGTGTGGAAGATACCCTTAACCCTATAAATATGGTGAAGAAAAAATTAAAAAAAGTCACTGCAGAAATTATGAAAATTTTGGAGGATCCAAATCCAACCGAGGATATGGTGAAGAGGACAAATGAATTGATGTCGCAAGCATGTCGTAATCAAGTAAGCAGTAATGAATCTTTAGTTATAACAAAAGTTCAATAAAGGGTTATATTTTATATCTTTTATGTCATGAGCTAAAATATGTATGTGTTCTTGTTACCATATTTTTTGTTTGCTCAAGTACCTAGTCATGGACATTGTGGTGAGGCCTATACTAGCAGAACTCCCACCTCACGTAAAATAATCCTTAATTTAACAAGTTACAAGGATTTGTTTCTTTGGAACATTCAAAAACTTCATTAGAGTTACTGATTAGAAGTGTACATTTTTCATTGGACTTACTGATACTGTAGATACAACTATAGGAAAAGGTACAGTTACAACTAATTCTTTCTAAGAAAATCTTCACTCAAACAATATTGAAAGCTACTCTTACTTTTATTATTTCAGAATGTCTTTGCTAACAATGTATTGTTCAGGTCATCAAGTGCAGGAGAATCCTCCTAGAAGGATCAACCATATGATATTTTCGAGTGCAATTTCGGCAACAAGGAGCATGCAAACATCAATGCCTTCACGGTCTATGCCAAGTAAATCCTTGTTTTTCTATATTTGGTTTTGTGTTAATTATGATTTGATAATTTATACTTTAATCTTGGGTGCATCTCATAGTGGATTAATTTTCTATAGTAGGAGATACACTAGCGACTGCTACACCAGATACATATCAGAGTACCTTTATTAGTGATAATTCACCATCATTTCCTGGATCTACCCGTGTTTCTAGAACGAGAGTTATACATACGTCATTGTTGATAGATGATAAAGAATTGATGCCTTTAAAATGTCTTAAGTTCCCAGGTACTTTTAAAATTATTATTATTTATATTGTAATTGTAATTTAATTATTCATAACAAGTATTGGATTGATGATCACATGACATTTTTGCAAGGAACGATTCTTGTTATAAAACACTTTATGACTTCACATTAAATATTTTTGGGGCCGCCATACGTACAAAGTGGAACATCATAAGTGAACTAAACCTATCCCACTATTTTTATTTCATATCATTAATTGGTACAATATTTTTCCTTCCATTCCGTTTCTTTTGCTATATTCAAGGCACACAACTTTATTTAATTTTTCTATCTAACAATTTTGTGTTTTTTCTTAAAAGGTGGAACTTACAAGAAAAAAAATTAAAAGAACATCTCATAAAAGATTTAGAGCATGAGTTTGGTAATAATATTTTTGAGGAGAAGAAATTTTTAGAAAAAGATGCCAAACATCTTAAGACTGTGAGGGACTCATATAGAAGGATTCTCGTCCACAACCCAAAGTATGAGCGTCCTCCCTTTATTTATAGCGAGGTGTTGGAATGAATTCATTTTGGATGCAAAGGAGAAAGGGGATACTCACACATGAATTGCACCGCCAAATGAGAAAAGAAGGTATGCGATAGTATTAACTACTAGTAGAATGTAATAATGCACTAATTAGTGTTCTTTATATCTATATAATCTAACATATTTAAACTCTTCATAGGTTGCAAGACACATCAAAGGATACAAAGGCCCGACTACAAAAGAGTGGCCAACACAAACTTGGCTCTAGTGGTTATTCAAAAATTCAAGCACGATTTGTAAGTAGCAATAAATGAAATTCTGGATCTAAATTTTTATAAATTGCAAATAATTTTATTTAATCAAAAAATGCAGGGCTCAAATTTTAATTTAGAGGCCACCAAAGAAACAAAGATATTTCCATCAAGGAAGGCTATTAAGTTGTGGCTAAACGCCTACGCCAATCTTCCACTGGCCCAACCCAAGAGCCTCCTGCATTGGTTGAACAGGTAAATATGCCAAATGAAAAATATTTAAAATTGAATACTTGAGCAACAATTTATTTGATGTTAATTTTGAACATAAATTGACTAATTTTGTTTTTAAAAAGAAAACAATGATAACAATGCGCATGGCATTGCAATGCAGCCTCGTAATCCTAACACAAAACCTACGCCTCATGACGAAGGCCCTAATGTGCATCGTAGTGTCGATGAAGGTGTTCATTTTCTATTGAAAATTAATTTTGTAATTATTAATACAATTTAACATCTTAAATTGAAATTGGTGTTACCTTTTTTGTGTATATTTTAGAGCATACAGAACATCATGCTGAATGAGTGGAGGATGTTAAGAGTGATCACCATGTTGACTTTGGGGATGAAAAAAATGTTATTGAAGATGATGTAGCACAGTCAAGTAAAGAAAAGCTATGTTTTGTTCTTTTAAATTTATTTTTTGATTTATAGTTCTTTTAATTAATGAAATACTTGTAACACTAATATAAAATGGTGTGAATTTAACCCATATAGTTGTTATTGCAGCGGACCCCCTTTGGTACAACAACCTAGTCTTCCTGAACACATGATGAGGAGACATGTGTTGAGATCAGAATCAGTAGAGGGGGGGAATGGCGAGGATATTGATGCTCCGCTTAGCCGTTACCTTCAAAAAACAAACAAGAAACAAAAAAAGAAATGATTGCAATTAACTTTTTTGCTAACAAAAGAGCATTCTCTTAATGAATGTTATTTTTTACTACTAGTGAATATTGATGAATGATGTGTTAATGAATTATTCATGAATGTTGTGTGTGAATTAAATTTATGTGTTAATGAAAGTTATGTGATTATAATGATTGAATGTAGGGAAGAGATTATTTATATAAGATGAATACGTGAACTCTATTTAGAGGAAGAAAATTAGTGGTATATAGTGATACGACATAATAAACTCTATTTTTATACCCTTACTATGGTGAACCTAGATTGATCTGGTTTGAGACTATGAAGTTGAACTACGAAGTCTCTGAGCATGAATGTAGGCAAGGCCATCAATGATGAGCCCCCGAGACTTAGGTCCAAGCCCATAGGGTTTGTCAAATGGTTCTCACTATTCATAAGAAATAGTTTCAGTCCCTTATGTATGGCATGAAGTTATGTTGTTCTTATGTATTTTATAAATTAGTTATATATAAACCTTTGAGGCTCTTTTTATACCCTTACTATGATGAACCTAGATTGATCTGGTTTGAGACAATGCAGTTGAACTACGAAGTCTCTGAGAATGAATGTAGGCAAGGCCATCAATGATGAGCCCCCTAGACTTAGGTCCAGTCCTATAGGGTTTTTCAAATGGTTCTCATTATTCAAATGGTTGCACACACACACATACATGCACGCACGCACACACACACACACACATCCTATACAAAATATACAACCTTCACCTGTATATAAGAGTTGATTAGAGAAGGTATCTGCAAAGGTGATGAACATGCAAATTTTCCTAAGTATTGCTAGGAGCTTGCCCAACAACATATGTACTATTGTTAAAATCATCACAATTCCATTTGTTGTTGGGTCTAGCTCCCACTAGTGCTTGGTCAAATCTACATGTTTGTCACCTGTGCATATACCTTCTCTAAAAATAAATAACTTTCATTCCAACCATTGTCTTCTTATCCATGTACCCTACATGAAACTTAGAACAAAAACCAATACTCAAAATGTATGTTTAGTCCCCTTCACCTATAAATAAGAGTTGATTAGAGAAGGTATATGCACAGGTGATGAACATGCAGATTTGCCTAAGTACTACTGGGAGCTTACCTAGCAACAAATGTACTATTGTGATAAAATCATCACAAGTACATTTGTTGTTGGGTCAAGTTCCCAGTAGTGCTTGGTCAAATCTACATGTTTTTCACTTGTGCATATACCTTCTCTGAAAATACATAAATTTCATTCCAACCGTAGAAATAGTCTATAAATTAGTGGAACATTTCCTCGAAACTCTTATTTTATGAATTCCAAAGTTATATATTTTTGTGAAGAGATTTGGTCATGTATTAATAATGCCCTAGTGGATTGTTTGCATAAGTTGATTTTATACAAGATGGACCATCAAAGACTAAAAATTGCACCCTAAATTCACTTGAAGCATCAGATGCCCCAAAGACAGGAAGAGAGAAATGAAAACAAACATTTTCTATCTCTTCCTGTCTTTTGGGCATCCAACGCTTCAAGTCATACTTGACATCATCGGTTGAGAACTTCACTATTTTGTCTTCAACAACATTGCCAGAAGAAGGAATTTGTGAGTGGTTTGGCTTTATTTGAAGCCAAGTAATTTGAATAAATTAAATTTATGTTCTTATAATTTGTTTGTTGATATTGGCTTGTAACCATAATAAATTAGATGCATTTATCCTGTAAAACCATCTCTATCTGGAAAAACCACCTTGCCTGCACTTGGCAGGAACTATGCTACACTCCAGCTCTTGTTTTATTTTAAAATTGTTTGTGTAGGTTTTTAATCATCATAGAACTGGACGGGTGGATGGTAGATTATTATATTTTTGTGATTTTCGTTCATGTTGCCACAACTTCAATTGGTACTCAACACTACTCTCCCTCCCTCTTTTTATTATACTTTCTTATTTTCTTTGAGGAAAGAGGTTTATGTTTTGGTTGTCCTGTAGAATTTGGACCACACTTTTGTGGTGGAATGAAATCAAGGTTGTGATTATTTATCCCATCCTTATTTTATGATTTGAAAGGACTAAATATGCATAGGATGAAGAAGCACAACCTTGATTTCATTCCACCACAAAAGTGTGGTCCAAATGCTACATGATGAAAACCAAAAGGTAAATCTCTTTCCTCATAGAGAATAATAAAGTATAAACAAAAGAGGGAGACTGATGTTGACTACCAATTGAATTTGAGGTATGATATGCAAAGAAATCATGTAATTGAATGTAAATACAGAATACATGGTGTAAAAAATTATGAGGAACTCCCTAACAAAGCAAAGAAAGAGGTAGAAACTGAAATACAATCTTATAATAGTGCTGAGAAGGAGGAGGAAAGAAGGAATAGAACAATTTTTTTGAACAAGAGAAAGAAAATTGATCGAAATATAATTTGCAATTATACTCTTAAATCCTATTGTTTGATTAGTTTACTTGTGTTTGTATGCATGTGAATTTGATCTAATGTTCACATTCATGTCATTGCAGAGGGAAGGTCAAGAAGGAACTAATGGGAATTAGCAGGGTCTCCAATTTAGAGGCGCAATAATCTACATTTATTGCTTTCATTTTACTTTCTTCAGCTATTTTATGTTTAACTTTTTACTGATTTTGGTCATTTTGTCTCTTGGTAAGATCAGGGCGCATGGAATTAGGGGACATTTTTATTCTATCTAAAATTTTGTTGTTCATTAAATTTTTTGCTATGTTGTTGTAGATTCATAAAAATCAAAATCTAATTTTGAATATGCATTTGTTTTTTTAGAGGGCTATTGAATCGGATAAAATTGTAGGATTTAATTAGGTTGCATTTTCCATCTTTTCATATGTTATTATGATTACCATTTTTTAAGGGTTTTTGTTGACCATTTTGCTGACCATTATCTGTAACTGTGATATCCTTATGGAGGTAAATTTCATCTTCCATGGACCAACTATGTTTTGAACTTAGGAAGCCCCATTAGCGTCATGTTGTATTTTATAATCTCACACGTGAATTGTTCTTCCAACGCTACAAACTACATCTCACCCCTCATCTTACTGATACCACAGACCAAGGGACTTGTATTTAGTTTTATGTTCATTTTTTTTGAAATCTAACTAAATTAAGGCTTTTGATCTTTAATTGTTATATAAGTAGTTTAGTTGTATTATTGATTCACAAATGAAATCATAGGTTTTGTAGCAGCATAAATTAATTTGACCTTGTTGAAAGAAGAAGTATTTAGAAGTCTTTTAAAATATCTTTGAACTTGTTTTGCTCAAATTAGGTAAATGCTTTATGTTCTTATAATACAATTATTATAGTTACTCTTATGGATGGAATAAGATATATTGGAAGTCACTACTTTTTGAATTATACCAGTGATATTTGATTTTCGTTTAGAATTATGATATAATTTTTATAAGAGGCTCTTTTGATTTTGTTTGGATTCTAATTTTTTCTTGTGTAATTAATGTTAAATCATATAGAGTCTTGGTTGAGGAAAGCTATAATTTTAGCAATAACAAATATATAAAATCAAAATCTATTCTTTTACATGTCACAATCTATAAATTATTTATGGTATGGGATGGTAAATAATTTGTAAAGGTATATTTTGGTAGTTGCATTGTTAGTCAATTTGAGTAGTGAGGTTAGTATAATTGCACTTTTACAACTTGTCAAGTTGGTGTTTAATAGACATTGATATTAGTAGTTCAATGCATATGTTAGGAAGACATGATATGATTAAATTATATACATGGTATACTAATATGTTATATTTTAAGATAAGTGGTCATAGAATTAGGTTATATGTATCTCCTCTCATACAATTATAAATCTTGTAGGTTTGGGACATGGATATTACCTTAATATATTACAAGAATTGATTCTCCATCGTAGTTATGAATCGTTGGGTAGGTAACCTTATAAGGATGTCTACGTATAACTTATTTGTAGGTAGAATCTAATTAGGATCTCATCCTTGTTCACCTAAGTGGTTGGCAACCGATGGAGACACTGTCTGGGGACTCTACCCTAGAAAGGGGTTGTGTAACCACTTCTACCATCCTTTAAAAGACTGGTTTTAAAGTTAAACCTAAACTACGATGTCTTTGCGAGTTACGAAGGCAAGGCCATCTATGATGATATCCCAAGGCATTAGGTCTGGCCCTTAGGTCTTGTACTTTTGAGCTATTCCTTGATCTTTCCACCCCTTACCAATATTTTACATAGTTTGCATCTCTTTACGAAACTAGTTTTAAATACCTTATGATTGATTTAGCTAAGTTATTGATGTAGCTTATCTTACGATCTTGTATGT
>MU227611.1:1485067-1495277 GCA_018584345.1 Thuja plicata | reverse complement strand
ATGATACACATGCAAGAAAGAGAAATTCAGGTATGCAGTTGCAAGTCATGTTGGTTATTTGAACATCGTAATAAGCTTTATTCTTCTAAGTAGATTTATTATCATTTTAGATTCCAGTTAAATGATATAAAAAATAGGTTCACACTATGCATTAATGTATTATTTCACTGTTTAGAAAGAAAACAATAATGCAAATTAGATATGTTCAGAGTAGAATAAATAGTTTGTTTAATGTCCAATCTAGTGTTTTGAATTTTGGGCATTACATACAACTCTCCCATTTATTTTTAAAAAGTTATAATACTTCATACGGTAGATTTTTTCCAGCACTCATGTGTTATGGCATTTAATGAACATATACGTATCATAAGTACAGTTTTTACATTTTTGTTTCTCTCCTATAAACAATTCATTTTATTCAAATAATTTCTTATGATAGTGTGTGTTATCTAAACATGTCCTTTGGATGCTGACAAGGTGTTCCACTAGAACAATGCATTTTGAGGCATTCTATCAAATAGTTCAAGTACCTTGCCTATGCTTCCAAATCTTGCATATCCTACAATAATAGAATTTTGTATACAATTTTGGAGTCATTTTGTCAAACAACTCATGTAATTTGTCTATGCTTCCAAATTTTGCAAACATGTCTACCCTTTATTCTTTGATGTATGTTCATACCCTATTCCAAGTTCCCATTTTGACACAGGCAGGGGGGATTCTGGAAAATATTATGGAGTCTGGATTTATGCCTATGAATTGTATTTGATTTAAAGTTTCAAAATCCTTTTCAATAATTTTTTTTGTTCATATCATACAATAATAGAATTTAAAAAGACCACATTTCTTTTAGGCATATTTTCAAATAGTGCATACGCATCGTCTATGCTTCCACATTCTATAAGCATGTATAATAGAGAAATTTCAACTAAATTTCCCTTCCATTATGTTATGATGGAAGTCCATACCTAGTTCCAAAGATCCAATTTAAACTGTTTGAAAATAGAAATTGTTTGGGTTATAAACCTACAAATTATAGGATATGAAATTACACATAGAATTAATAGGAATAAACATTGGAATAACCCAAATAACCTCCTCATAGTTTCATGCAAAAACCTCCACTATTATTTACTCTATTCCCATTCTCTTACAAACATTATACAATTCAATGACAACTCAATCTCGCAGCTAAAAAATGATGCCCATTTCAAACACAAGGGTGAAATTTGTTGATTCTTCTTTTGTGATTGCACTAATAATATGTTCTTTTTTGTAAATGAAAACACTCTCAGCATTGCTCAATGGGTTCATTTTTCACAAGTTAGAATGAGTTCATTGATATCTTATATAATTTGGTGGTGTGTACAGTTTCTAAATTTATTCTAATTTTTAGGGAAAATTATGCTAGATTTTTTAGTAAATTTCTACACAAAGATCCAATTTTTCAATGCCCAAAAATTTATGCATCACACCTCAACATTGAATCCTTTCATCAATATAAAAATGGATTGATAAATCTTATGATTTTAGGAGATTTGTTGGTTGAAGTAGGAAATGCAGTAGGAAAATTTTCCAAGAAAAATAATGTGCCGTGAGAGTAAACTCTGGCCTTAGGATAAGATTTCCAATGTTTCCAAATTTTCTCTTGTTGATTTCCTAGGTGCTTCCTATTATTGCAAAAGGAATTCATGCCTAGCAAAAGACATTCACAAGTAAATGTACATTTTTATAAGCATATCATGTATATTTTGTCCACTCCATATGTATATAGAGATTTAATTCTTCAATAAAAAAAATATTTAGCAGATATATCTAATCATTTAATTAAAAAAAAAAAGATTAGAAAACTCACTAAACATCATTCGTTATGTAGAAAACTTATTGTAATGTTTGTATTAATAAGCTTATCAAAAAAAATGGATGTTTTTTACAGTGCTTCAAAACTATTTGTATTTATTTGATGTTTGTGAGAACTAAAATCGTGTGTAAAGAATCAGATAAGGTTTAAGACTGTCAAAAGAATTTTTTGAAGTTAATGATACATAAGATCTAATGTGGTTATGGAACATTTATGTGGAAACAGTCCACTGTCAACACAAGAAAATAGTGACAGTCTTCAAGTTTCTTAACAAAAGTTTGTAATATTGATATGGAATGAAGTTTAATAGTTTGAGATGGTAATGGGACATCATAAATGTATAAGATAGTCTTGATGAACCTTGTAAAAAATGTGAAAATGATATGTGTAAAGAGAGTATTAAAATTGTTTTGAGATTGTCACACCAATGTTGACAGTTTTGTGTTTGTAGCAAGGGTTTGTGACCCTTATTTGAAAGGGCTATTGTACTTCCTTTATGTATGGAGGGATCACATTGACATTATTTTTATGAGTTTATGTGTGTTGAGTTAACATATTGATAATGAAGGAAAGTGATAGAAAATGGAAGTCAAGGTGTATATGTTTCTGCAACCTGTGTGTGAAGGGTTAAGGACACAGTGGAAGGACTAAATGTTGCTTGGTAAGTACTTGAATAGTGTTTTTCAATGTGTTGAAGTTGTATGTAGGCCTACATAATGGCAGACCCAAAAGTGGAAGGATAAGGCATGGGAACCTTAAGAACAAGGTAAGATGAATAATTGTGGTTGAGTTAAGGATAATGCTTGAATTTGATTTGTAGAATTGAACCAAATGTAGTGTTTGATATTGGGTGTCAAATCAAGTGATTGATTGAACTGGGTTGAGAAGTTATTTTGATTCCTTAAATGGTGAATTTAGAATGAATCTTGAAGGGTTCTTGAGTGAATGTGTTTATAAGTGTTTGAAGGCACTTTTGATCGGATTGAGAAACCTATCATATATGTTATACATTTAATGATTCCATACTTTATAAATGTTGTTATGCCTCTACTAATTTTTTCATATGATAAATGGATGATTGGATCCACGGGATCCTAAGAGGCTAAACAAGGCTAAACAACTAAGTGCAACCTTACCTTATCACCATCCCACTGTGACAATCAATACATAACTATGTTACCTTTCTTTATCTTCCCCTTCCTTGGAATATCCTACCCTTTAATGGGCTTAATCATCTTGTATGGCCTCCTTTCATCACTAAACATGGCCAACATAACATCCTCTCACACCCTATTGGTGGAAAAAGCCTTTTTTGTCACTGTCCCTATTCAAACCTTCATTGTGACTGATCCACACACTTTCTCACCACCAAATCATGTGCCCAATATTTGCATGATGTCCTAAAAGAATTGTTAGAAAGGTAAAATACAATACCTACCATAACCTTTTCTATCATGGAGTCCATTCACACGTGCAGACAAAAGGAAACTACATCTTTTTGTTTGTTGTTTACCAAAGTGAGGGTTTGAACCAGTCAGATAAAATGAGGATATCTTTCGTTATAACCAACCAAATGAATTCATTAAAAAACCAAAATGTTATAGATTCAAAGAATTATTAAATCCAATTCAATTTATTTCAAAATAATCCCATTGAACTAATAAGAAATGACTGAAAACTTGACTGTAACAGTGAAAAGAATACAAAAAGTTTAGGAAAACTTTAACTTTTTATTAATCAGAACTCTTCCATTTATCATTCCTCTCCTCATTCTTGGAAACCATAGTCTTAAATAGAATCATATGTGATTCAAAGACCACAAAAAACATTCAACTGCCTTCCAAACTGTCTGTAACTAATCCCAAACCAACTATCCCAAAATTTTGCATTAACAAAAGATGTAAGAATGTTTTCAAGTTGACAACCAAGTTGTCAACTTGACAACTAACTATCTATTAAACCTTATTGCAATTAAATAAGGTGTCCTTTGCATGCATTGTACATACATGAAGGAGATCCTCAATTATCAAGAGAAAGTCAATGGTTGAGGATGGATAACATCAATGTGTTAAAAACAAAAATGGATGTATTTATGTGAAGATTATTGTCACACAACAATAATAGACTAATATACCAAGGACAAAGGATAAATGTAAAGAAGTGACAAATTAATGTCTTAAAGATTGGTACAAGAAACATGGACATTAAAGAAAATGTAATAACAATGATTATACGAGAAGCTATGAAAGAAAATGAGGTATCAAAGTTTCTCACTTTATGAGTTTATTCCATGAAATCACAATAATTATCAATGTTATTATAAATGATGACAAAAGACAGTGAGCATGTAATGCAAAGATCAGTTATTGTCATGAAAAGAAGCTATAATAATCATGGAAGGATTGAGAAAATAATGTATCACTATTTGTAAAGATTCTCAGTGTTGAGAATACAAATAGCATTGACATAGGGAATCATTGATATACATATAAGAAAAATAAGAGATGATTGTTATAATATTAAATTAATTCACAAATAAGGTTAATCAATGTGAAACAATTTTCAATAGTGTCAAGAAACATTAATCAAGAAATCATCAAACTAATTGAACATTGACAGTGATAATAGTAATGAAATAAGAGTAAAGGGACATTTATCATTATCAATGATTCAGTGCACTGAGATATCTTATAATCAAGGCAGTAAAATGGCTCAATAATGATAGTAATCGATGCAATAACAATGATAAAATGTAATCTTAGATCTTCCTAAACATAGCCAAATGACTATTGTTATACTAAAAATAGAGGCTCCATGAAATTAAAAAAGATCTTGATAATTCTTTAAAATGGATGTTCACTATTATATGCAAAGACACAAAGGAGTGATCAAATAGAAGTAACATGTTATGCCCTGCATACCCGTCCCTACATTTTGTGTGCAAAATATTGAGTCCCCTCTTTTTGCTTTAGGCTCTTTCCTTGTTTGTCTTGTCTTTTGTATTCTTTGTTTTCTTCTCCGGGTTTTCCCTCGCATGAGGTTTGTTTTGCTTTCTGCTTTTGTCTTTCATGTCTCCGGGACCCGGTCCTGGAGTTGGTTGTTCTTTCTAGAGCTGGATTCCAGACTCTAGGATTCTCTATCGCAATGTCTTCTCCATGTGAGAAGGCATGGTAGCATGGAATCCCCAGGCTCGGAGTCCAGAGGTTTTCCTGTTCCAAAGTTTGTGGGGAAAAAGAGGGTAACTTGCTTCTACCTTGGGTATAAATAGAAATTACATGTCACTTTTTCAGTTACCGCGATTAAAATTATCAGAGCTTTTAGAGTGATCCCTTGGTGATTTGAAGTGCGATTAGGTTCTGAATTACACTGAGCTTAGTGGATAATTATGAGTTGATTTTCGGTGTTGATCGGTGGTCATTTGAAGGTTGAAGCTGTTGCAGAGTGGTCTTAGTTTCTTCTTTCCTTGCCGTTCTTCAGATTTCCAGGTAGGTTCTTTGGTTCCACTTTGTTCTTTCTGGTTTTGCTTCATTTTGGTTTGGGTCTTTTTCCTTTCACATCTTCTACTTTTTGTTCGCCACCCGTTGGTGGGTTGGCTCTGCCAGAGGGTTGTCTGACCTCTGCGCAGCTATAGATTAGTGTATATATTGTACATTGTTTCAGTTTTGGTTCGTGTATAAATGTGTTTGGTTCTGTAAATTTGTAAAAACTTGTGAATAATGTATATTTTATGTATATGTGTTTTAGCCCTCGGCCCTCTATATTTTATGCATGTATATATCTTGTATATCCCTCCAAGCTCGCAAGTTCCTCGCGCTCTGTCTTGTGTTTTCACCCTGGTGAGAATGAGTATGTTGAGAAAAGGTTGCCATGGTTTGAACTCAACACCTCGCTGGTTTGAGCCATGGCAGCTTTCTCTCTCCTCCGTCTCATCACCTTAATGGCAGGATTAATTTCCCACCAGTGGGCATTCAAACCATGTCCCATCTAGAAGTTATTTGACCCCGTGTTAGCCCACTTGTCACCATTAATGCCTTTATGTCACCTACCATCTGACCATGTGCCAACCCACGTCAGCCGAATATGGTTTCTTACTGGTCACATCGGCAATGGCTAATACTATCTGGGATTTGGGCCCTAAGTAATTCCTTGCCCTGGGTTTCCCCCTTTGTCATTTGGTTCAATTTCCCCAGAGCTTTATTCATGTTTATTCTAAGTATCCTGGGACTTTTGATATATGGTAGTACTTGTTGAACAAATGCAGGGTGGTGACATTTTCCCTAGAGTTCTAATCATTCTTTGTATATATCATGTTCTGACGGTTCTCTGGTCTTGCAAGTTGTGGATAAATTGATCAAAAATGTCTGAGGTGATCACCCCTCCTTCCACCCCGAAGTTACCTACCACATCCACCCAAGAGGCCACCAAAACTAAGGCCGAGAGGTTACTGGCAAAGCTGCCCTTGACCTCCAAATATCCCAAGGATGGTGCCATCGTGGGGTCCAAAATAGAGTCCAAAGTTCAAGAAATAATGGACACCGGGCCTGGATCTTGGGCAGAAGTTCAAGGCTTAATTCAAGTCATTTATAGGTTAAAGGCTACTGGAGATAACTTGGCAACTCAGATCACCACCTTTGGTATTATCAAAGCAGCTAACTTCCCCTATTTGGTTCAATCACTGGAGTTAATACTCCAATTGGCAACACTGTATAACTCACAGACATGGACCATCCTACTTCTGGATCCCCAACCGGTACAGTACCCAACAACCATTATCACCTTGGATGAGGAAAATTTCACCTTGGGGCTAGGGATCCCACAATTCAATAGATCCATTATCTAGAATCAACTCCAGACCTTGCAGGAGTTCAAGGGTGCCGAGGTTATTTCCCGGCAACACATCAATAGCCACTGGCTAAAAGTCCCAAAGAGGGATTATAAGAGAATGAAGTTGGAGATTCCCCGCGGGGAGTTCAAAGAGCCCATCCAAGCGGGCAATGTATTTCTATGCAAGATTTTTGGATTGCCCCACGCCTAGGATTTCTCAGCATGGATGTATTACTTCATGTACTACATCACCACTCGCAGTTAGACTTTCAACTGGGCGGCCCTCATATCTAACCACATAGACAAATATCTGAAGAGCATGGCCCAGAATTCCAAATTTTATATGACATCATATGTGCTATGGGCACTAGCACAACAAAGGCTGGCTTTTCCAGGTTTTGGCATAGTTGGAGAGCTTGTGAATGGGCCGGGCCAAATGGCACCATGGGATCACTATCCCCAAGTGTAATGGGAACTCAGTTTCCCAAATTTCTGTAGGGTAAATGATGCCTTCATTTACAACAACATTTTAACACTAACCCAGGATTCTGGGTACCATCTATCATAGGTTGTGATGACCCTGGTTAGCTCCTACGGCGAGTATTTCATTCAGTTTCGACATCACACCTACATTCAGGTGACAGGCTTCAACGAGAAGCCCCATCTTCTTCCCCAATATTGCAGGGATATAATTATTCTTCTAGAATTCTACTGGAAGATGATGGATCTGCACACCTTCTTCACATTGAAGAAGGTCATCAACATTCCATTCCCATTCTCTTGCGGGAATTATACATGCAGCCTCGCCGCAGCCTGGGAGGCAGATGTTGAATTGAAGAATCTGGGGCTGGTGGAATTCCACCACACCCAAAAGAATTATGATCCCCGCGGCAAGATTGCCACAGTGCTTCCCCGGGCATCTCCACCGCATGAAGAGGATATTGAAGACTTCTAGGTAGACTGTCAGGAAAGTTTTGATCTCTGGGCCCGACAGCACACATGGATGAGCAAAGGGCTCTTGAAAGTGCTTGACCTTCAGACTTTCCCAAAGGGTTTTAAAGATGATGGGCCGCTGGATCCAGCATATAAAGGAGAAGGGCTGGATAAGTTAGATCTTCCTCTGGTAGATTAGTCCATCCCTGAGGACCTGGCAATTGAAGGGGTATGTCACCCCATTATAGAGGTGAGCCACTAGTGTTTCGCTTGGGCATGCCCAAAGAGTGCCCCAAAGAAGCCAACAGTCAAGCGGACTACTCCCTATTCAGCCGACACTAGACTTCTTCATCTGCCGCAACTACTGAAACAAGCATAAGTAGAGAGAAAGAGAAAGAGGGTGTCTCAGTTCTCAAAGCACCTCCACAAGTCCCCACCCTTCTAATGGTGCAGTTACATCAAAAAATGGAGTCGGCAAAGCTGAACAGCCAATAGCTAAGTATGCAGGTATCCTCCAGCCTCCTTGTGGCCCCAATGAATTTTGCTCACTCGGCGGGATCCCCATTGTTGGCAGCCATGATGAGTAGACATACTTTCACTGAGGTAGAGTCTACTAGTATTCTGGACACCGAAAATCCACTGGTAAGGAAGAAAAGGAAAAAGGTGACCCCAACACCAAGCATAGTTGCCAATCCCAGTATGTCGGAGATGCCCCAAGTGGATGTTTGTTCAGACTCTCCCAAAATAGAGGATATTTTGGACTACTCGCCCCTGCATGAAAATTTTGAGGACACCTTCTTGGCAGAGGAACTCATGGAATTTCAATAGGGTATAGGTCATGCAATGGAGGAGATTGCATCTCAGGACAAAGAAGAGGCCCCTGTGGAAAAAGAAATCCCCAAAGAGAAAGATACATCAGAGCAAGAAACTTGGGAAGAAATGCAAATGGGGCCTGAGCAAGAGAAAGTACCGGTCCAAGAGACCGAAGATACATCAAAGAAACACATAGATGAGCAACCGATGGTCGGGGAACTTAGACCCACAGGAACAACCATACCCCATACCATCACGCTCCAAATGCCTTTGGTCACTCTGGGCGATCATGTGCCTCGGGGTACATTTGGTGAGGTAGTAAAGGCGGCCGCCTTGTTAAATTTTGGCCAGAGACCTCACCCACCTCCAGAGGATGCTCCGATGGAGGGAAACACTCCAATAGATGAAGCCAATGTGGCCCAGGAGCAGCAACATCAAATAGATGAAGAATCCTGGATAAGGAAAATGAAGAATCAGCTGATGCCGAGAGAGATGAGGAAGTCCCTAGAAATATAGGGGATGTTGAGACCAGGGAAAAGATCCCAGATAATACCATAAAAGACGCCAGCATGGCGGAGAATATTGAAGGTTCTGAAGAACAAGAAGAGGAACAAGAACAAGAAAGGGAACTGGAGCAAGAGCAAGAGAAAGAGCCCGAAGGTAATGTGCATTCCACGAAAATGCCACTAGATTCCAAAGGGAATCCTAATGAATAGGTCTTAACTGTAAAGCCACCCCAGCTGCCCCAATGGCTGGTCGAGTCAAGGAAAAGGAAGACCCCAGCGGCGACACTAGTACATTTCACCTTAAATTTCGAGCATATCATAAAAATGTTTATCTTGGTCGCATTACAAAGGAAAACTTTTGTTTTTTTTTACTTTTAATCCTGTGTTGGTCTCAATTTTGACCAATGTAATAGTGTTGGTCTCAATTTCCACCAACGTGTGTTGGTCAAAATTGAGACCAAAATAGGATTAAAAGTTTATTTCTTATTGGTATACCAGAAAAAAATTTATTAATAACTAGTCATCATCAAAAGCAACACGATTTTTAACCTTTACAATATTAATTGTTTTCGCGAGAACATTTATAATAATTTGAATCGCTACCTCTAACAAGATATGGATAGCATAGCATGTGAAAGTTGCGGATGATATCGTGGCTGCACTCTGTCGCATTATATCCAGCGCAATGGCTTTGCCACATTTGATTTGCCACATTGGAGGTTTTCTCACAGGTCCATCATATGATTTGAGAAATGTGCGGCACTCAAATCAACGAGCAATGTGCGGAAGAAAGAGAGGAAGAATGAAAGTTGTGGGGGAGAGGTCCTTCAAATCCAATTCCAATTCAGAGCTGCCAAACATGGCGGACATAGTGAAGGTGGGCAGCACCCAAAACGTGCAAATGCAGGTCAAGTTGTGGGGGCCCGTGTTCGAAGTGAGGGCCATCAGTATGATCACAGGGGAGGAGATTGGAAGAGAAAATGGCTTCATTACCCTCTGGTTTGGAAGGAAAGGGAATATATTGCACTTAGAGTCAATACGGATGACCAGGCAAGCATTTAAAATGCATAACACATCCATTTTCGGGATGGGATTGCTGGTGGGCGCAGTCGCCATTCACCATGGCTTCGATTGCAATTGTAAAATGGCAGAGTTGCTTGCCATCAATGATTCACCCCTTTACCATTCCAAGGTATTTTTCCCATTTTGTAAATTATAGGTTATACCATCTCCAGGGTACCATAGTAATTGGGGAAGACATTTAATTTTTTAG
>MU227611.1:1449929-1484967 GCA_018584345.1 Thuja plicata | reverse complement strand
GACAAGCAACAAGAAAATTGGGAAAGGTTCAAAGCTTGCAAGACAAGTTCCAGGAGGCTCAATTCTGCCATGTTCCTAGAGAACACAGTAGAGTAATGGATGGGTTAGCCAGTTGGGCTCTTAACAAGTAAACCTTATTTGTTATTGTTTTTCCCCCTTAGTGGTGGTTGACCAAGCTTTGAGAGGATTTCAGAAAGAATTTGGATTCTAATTTTCCCTAATGAATACTAATGTGTATACTTGGTTCAACATTTCCCACATTTGGACTAGTGCGATAAATTTTTAATATTATTGACATAATATATTAACAAATATTAATTCCTACAAGCAATTTGATACTCTTTAAACAGAAGATATTGTTCCTGGCTGGGTGGCTGTAATATGTTTGATCCTACGTTACCTGGGGACTCATCTCTGGTTTTTTTTCAGCCATCCCCATCCCGGAAATGTTGGAATCTTTGATTTATGATCCAAAGTTATGATTTATGATCCTAATGTTAATTTTTTTTTTTTAAATTAACTATTGGTCAAAATTTTGACCAACGCTAGAACCAATTTCCACCAACGATTGGTCAAAATTTTTACCAATATACTAACAAAACGACGAGAATGCCATGCTTTCGACCAATCCAATGGTCAAAATTTTGACCATTGGTTCGGTGGAAAGCATGGCATTCTCATTATTTTTTTAGTGCATTGGTCAAAATTTTGACCAATCGTTGGTGGAAGTGTTGGTCGAAATTTTGACCAATGCACTAAAAAATGACAGCAGTTTTAAGCTTGGGCTATAGTCGAAATTTTGACCTTTTTGTTGGTTGAAATTTCGACGAATTATAAATATGTCAAAAATTTGACCAAAAAAGACCGACGAAAGTTTTGGTCGTAAATTTGACCAATTACTGTCAAAATTTTGACCAATTGTCGTCAAAATTTGAGGTCAAATTTACTAGTGCGACCTCAGGCGCTACGCTCTCATTGGTGGAAATGATGGCCAAGAATGCAGAGGCTAAGAAGCCCAAGAAGGCACGGGTAGTCCATACTCGCTGGACTAATCCAGCAGGTAGTGTCATGGAAATTATAGCAACACCCCCACTAGATGTAGAGGCGGTGGCCGTAAGGCCCGAGGACTATAGCATAACAGAAATAGCATTGGGAAGAAGAGACAAACAGGGTGAGCTAGATTTAGTGAAGGAAGCCACCAAGGTGATAGAGGCCAAATACATGAAGCAGGGCCAGGAGCTGCAGGAGGAAAGAGAGACAAATGCTAATCTCCTCATACTCCTGGAAGAACTCACACAACCATTGACCGAAGTCCACCCTAGAACCCCTTCTTCCAGATTGTTGCTTACACAGGGTGATGTGGACTCTCTGTGAATCATGAAAAAAAAGTACAAGCTGTGGATGGATGGGTCACCGAGCAAGTGACCGCCATGAGACAATTTCTAGTGGCGTTCCTCCCAGACCTTTATCAGGTCGATGTTCTTCTCAACCAAGCAAAGGGCTCCACTATTATATGGGAGCAAGATCTAGCCAAGTATGAAAAATGGAAGGTCGGGCTGGAAGAAATATGCAACATAGGCGAAGAAGTCACCGCAGAGTCTAGAATTTTGGGAGATGAATCATATGATTCCCTCCAGGAACAGTACTCTACACTTGTCCTCAGGGGTGAGGTATGCAAGGAACTGGTTAAGGCCTTAAAAGAGAAAGTGGCAGCTACCCAATACCCCTTGGGTCTGTTTAAAGCATTCGTAGTTAGAGTATTGCAAGTCGATCCCTTCACCACCAGGATGTGTACCCCAGAGGACTATGTCCTCAGTAATTTTGATGAGCAGATGGAGTCCCTGTATCCACCTACTAAAGATTTTGACCAGGGCAGGCTATCCAGATTATCCAAGACCATAATTCAATCACATGATGCCATCAAAATGGTAGATGAACTCCAGAGTTGGGCCGAGGATGTTCAAGAGGCATTGGAGGCTGTTCAAAGTAGGTGGGACAACATCAAAGATATAGATGAAGAAAGCATAGGCCAAGTACTGGAAGCTTGGGAAAAATCATAAGGAACAATAAAATTCTCTGGATTTTGGAGAATCCTGCCAACCTCATATTGGTTGTATTTATTCATTCTTTCAAAACACAAGTTCCCGTATCCTAAAATTCTGGATCCCACATTTTTGTATTCTTTAAGTGACCTGTGTCCTGGTTCCCAAGGCTGACCAGTCACTTTCAAGGCAGTTAATAAATGTTGTCAGAAGGTAGGCAACCACAATAAGGAATGTCAGATCGACAAGAGGTTTTTTGATAGATGGTCTTCCCAAGGCGTCGCTTCAACATTACACCTGGCGCATCAGAGACAGGGCACCACTTTCCCATTTATGAGGCATGTAGCCTCGATCCCTGCAGGATTGGATTTCTTCCTTCTCCTCCTGGCTCTTTTCTCAAGGCCAATTCTTCCACTCTACTTTTCTTGTCTTATTCTTCTGACATGACAGACCTTCTCCATCTTGAGGTCTTTTGTAATGTGGTGCGGGTAGTACCGGCTACCTGAAAATAGTATTATATTGTGAAGCGTAAAATAAGTTAGGTTAGTTTTTAGGTCAAATGATTTGTATAAATAATAAGTCCGACCTCATTTCAAGGGTCAACAAAATTGATGATTTTGCAGTCCATAGTTAATAACAGTTTGGTTTTCTCAGTTCTTAGTTGCAGAGCTCAATGCTCTATAGTTTCTAAGCTTTCAGTAGTTAAATGCTCCCCTGGAGCCACCATTGTATCACACACCAGTGCTTTCTATGAAATATGTTAATGAGGAAGGAAGAGTTCTCTCAATGATGTTGTTGGCATTCTATCTTCTGGGTTAACGATATTTTATGTTTTGTGTTCTTCATGTCCTCTGCTCTAGTACTTAAAGTAGATTAACGACCTCCTTTCCTTTGCTACTGATAAAATATGAATTGATGGTTGTATATTTCTTTGGTATTTAGTGTAGTGTGTTAGAGTATTGTTGATGTTTTGAATGTTCAGCATAACTATAGGTAGATGAAATCCTTTTAACTCTGTAGTATCTTTTGAAGTTTATTTGTAAAATGAATATACGCTTGTAGGAAACCCCACTCACTTGAATCCCAATAAATGATGAGTTAAGATAACCAACTATCCCCCTCAAACAAAATAGTCACATCTCCCAACTGATCCCTGCACTATCGAGACCCGACTCTCACATGCTTGGAGGCCCGGGGAATCTCATTTCCCTGGACAACCTTTGCAGGTGAAGTTGGCCGGTACCCCAGTACCCGGTGACAACTTACCTTTATTGGTGGACCCGGTCACAAAGTCCCGTCAACAAAAACTGGCACTAGAAGGAGGGCATGAACTCGTGCCCCTCTAAGGATTCAGATTTTACACCGCCCGAGGCTTCCCCAAGCCATAGTTTTAGGAGTCAAACCTTCAGTGGGATTGGATCATTTTCACCAATAAGATTTGAAAGAATCCTTAGATAAACCCCCAACCCTAGAGAGTTTGTCTAACTCAAGCTCCCTACTCGAAAGAAATGGACCCCAAAAATCAAGTCAGCCACTATTGTCTAGGGATCTAGCATGCAACAGAATACCCAAGTCCCCCAGACAATCTATGGAACTAGTGCCCAACCTAGTCAAAATATAACACCCCCAATGGCTACATATTTTGGAAATACCAGGTCCCCAATGGGAACTTTTTTGGGTGTAACCAATGATTTACCCTCGCACCCAGAAAAGATTTGTTCTCGATATGAGCACTTAGGCCCACAAATCATAGAAGAGCATCTGCAGGCATACAAAGATGCCATGAACTGACACCGGATCCAACATCAAGATGTTGTGACTCGGATGTTCCCTCTGTCCCTGGGATAGAATGAACTGATCTGGTACCTTAATCTTCCTGCCAACTCCATCAATAGTTGGCAGGACATGGAGGATTCCTTCCTAGCTACCTTCTATGTACATGTAGACCCAGCATGGTCCCACAGCCAATTCATCTCAATTAGGAAGGAAATGAATGAACCCTTTGCAACATTCAATCACCGGTTCCAACATGCCTTGAAACGTTTCACGGGTCCCTTCATCCCATCCGTGGAGGTGACTATCCAGACATATATCAACATGATGGACCCCTTCATTTCCACTCTCCTCTAGAGAACTACCACCCTGGGTGACCGGGATACTTTGGCGAAGGTTTAAAACCTAGCCTTAGAACTATCCTGCCGCCTTAACAAATCCCCAACGAGATTTGGTAGAGCACGCCATTTAACGTGATCACCGATGGAACTTCTTACACCAGAGGATATAACCCCAATCAGGCAATGGGATCCCCCACAATGGCCATGAATCTGCTGCCACCACTAATGGACTAGTAGGCCCAGTATGTATATCCATTGCAGACCCAGAAAATATCAGGTCTGGAATCTTTTCCTTGGAACCAACCGCAGCAAACACAAGAACCACAGACACAACCATCCGGAGTGCCTTTCTTCCAGTCGTCTGTGGCTAAAGGATTGCCGCCCTCGAATCTGAAAAATGCTACCCCTTTTCCAGGGAACCAACAACAACAACCGTTAGACTATGAAGCGAACACCCAGTTGATTGTCAAGGTTGAATCCCTCCAGCGACTGTTGTCCACACTGACTGTGGACATGGGTCAACTAAAGGTGGGGTCTTACGTGCCCCTAAATTCTAATTCCTAGAGAGAAAATATTTTCTCTGGCCAAGGAAACAACAATACCAGAGGGAGAAATTACAACAACGTGCCTCGGCCGAACCAACAACAATGGAATAACAACACCAATGCCGGAGGTCTGCCTCCAAACCAAAACACCAATCAGAATGGTGTTGGACCACCCCATTTCTTACCAGTCATAGACTTCTAGCCCATGACCAACTGGTGTAGATTGCATGACACAGGCTCTCAAAATGAGGTGAACTATGCCACACTGGAGGAAGTCATTATGATTTCCCAGCTGGACAGACAATGAGCTTCCGATCCTACTCCCCCAGAGCCTCCTATTCAAGAGCCCACTCACGGGGCATTCACTTGTGAAATCATCTTCTTTAGGACCACCACAGAAGATGAGGAAGAATCCAAACTACAGGGGTTCTTTGATGAATCTATTCTGACCTTTGAGGCCAATGCCTTTACCAACCCAAGGGCTCCCTATAACACTCAGAGTGAGGCTGGTAAAGGACTAGTTTACATGCCAACACCTCCCAAAGATACTCCTCCCTGGGACAATACAACCGATCGATCTGACCCTCCAAAAGGTTCTAGCTCTAACCAAGCTAAGGACTCAGTTGAGGGAAGCCACCAGTTCTCGGGAGGAAGGTTTGACATCATGAAGGCGTTAGAACAAACCACCACCTCCATGCACTGATGGAGGTCTTACTCAACTCTCCCGAGTAGAAGAAGTCCCTTCTGAAGCTCTTGGGAAACCCAAAAGCTGTCAGTCGCCTGCCCAGGGCTGTCCCTTTTGAGGACGCCAACGCGATTGTTTTCCAGGGAAATACTAAAGATCCTCCCTTCCTATTAGGCCTGAAGATACAAGGAAAAAACATACACAACTTCCTAGTAGATTACGGGGCTTCAGGAAACATCACACCCCTATCTATATGCCAGAAGCTCAGATTCCAACCCACCCCGTCTAACGGTGCAGTAATCTAATTGGATAAAACTGCTGTGAAAATGGTGGGTGAACTAAAGAATGTCCAGATTCAACTCATCCAGGGTCCCAGGATAGCCAGCACAATCAACATCCAAGTAGTGGACATCCCAGAGACTTATGGGATGTTGCTAAGTCAGAATTGGGCCAAATCCCTGAATGGGTACTTTTCGACCAACTTCTCCCACTTATGGCTCCCCTGGGAAGGAGAATCTAACAAGATCTAGGTTGAAAGTGAGCCCCAAATGAGATAGGCCCTCACCAAAGTTGGGAGGATAAATGAGGTCCTATTCTCTAAGACTTCCCCGGGGTGTATCAACCCCTTGAAGTCTTAACATTCGATTTCACCTCGGGGAGGATCCCATAATTCTGCAGAGAACCCAGGACCTGGAAGAAAAATTGAAGGTTGAGGTTAACTCTTAGGGTTCCGCAGCGACCCCCTCCACACTCTTGTCTGACACTTGGTGTTGAGTACATTATCAGAAACATTTGGAGTTAGAGTGTGAACCTTGTCTTTTCACTGCTACCCGACACATCGATGCCTTTCGAAAGAACAAACATGCAGCTAATTCCCCGGAACCCAGCGTTCCCACTAGAAGTGCCTCTTTGGTGCCACGTGTCCAGGGATCTCAATCACAAACCCCTCTGGAGAAAAACCTCACCCGCGTATCATCAGCGCCGGAGGAGACTCCTCCCATCCCTCCCAAAAATAATCCAAAGACCACTTCGTCTTCCCAGCCCCAGATAACAAATGACGATTTGTGGACCCTTAAGTTTGATGGGTCCCAATCCAAACAAGGTTGTGGGGCCAGAGTGAAATTAATCAACCCACGGGGAAAATCCTTTCTCGCATCCTATAGGCTGCAGTTCAACTGCACGAACAATGTCACAGAGTATGAGGCTTTTGTCTTCAGGCTCTTATTTGCACTAAGGAAAGGAATCACTCGCCTCTAGGCCCTGGGTGATTCAGAGTTGATTGTCAAACAAGTCCGGAGTCAATACACCTATCACGATAAGAGGTTGGCTGCATACCACAATCGGGCATGGAGCCTTATTAAGGATTTTGACTCCTTCGACATCGATCTTATTTCCAGGAGACGGAACTATGTTCCAGATGCCCTTGCTGTTTCTGCTAGTACACTTGAGCCCATGGCCAGCTTGCGACTCTGGAGGTTTTCTGTTGAAATGATCCCCACCTCATCCATTCTAGATAATGTCACCCATTTTTAGGTCTTTGAGGATGATCAACATATCCTGGCCTTCATGGCCAATGTTGGTGTCTTTGAGGACCATATAGTGGAAGAAATAGATCACGATGACATTGGGCAGGGTGATGAAGATGATGGGATCATGGAACTACTGACCAACACCATCCCAAAGGGGATGATTGCACTTGAACGAATCTTCGACTTAGACCCTCGGGGCTGGGAAAAGATATCATCCTCCTCTGAGGGAGGAAAATTTGAGAAAGTAAACATCGGCTAGCCCAGTGAAGGGAAAATGATACACATTGGCACCTCCTGCTCCCCTGAGGAGAAGGAGAAGATTCTCACAGTTTTTCAAGAATATATTGATGTGATAGCGTGGGGATATGAGGACTTGAAAACTTATGACACATCCATTATGACTCATACTATCCCACTCAAACCTGATGCTAAGCCCTTCCGACAAAAGCAACGACCGGTCAACCCATTGATTGAGCCTTTGATTCACCAAGAGGTTTAGAAACTATTGTCAGCCCAGATAATCTTCCCAATCTGGCATACTACGTGGGTGGCCAACCTAGTCCTTGTGAGGAAGAAAAGTGGTGAAATTTGCCTTTGCATGGATTTCTGAAATTTGAACAAAGCCTCCAAGAAAGATAATCACCCTCTCCCCTCATTGGATGAGGTGTTACAAATCGTGAATGGATCTCAAATGATGTCCTTCTTGGATGGGTACTCCGAGTATAACCAAGTTATGGTTAAGTTTTAAGATAGGGACAAAATGGCGTTTACCACCAAGTGGGGAACGTTTGCCTACCGGAGAATGCCCTTTGGCCTGATTAACGCAGGGGTCACATTTCAAAAGGCCATGGACATTGTGTTTGAGGGCCTTGTGAACCGGTGTATAATAATCTACATGGATGATTTAACCATCTTTTCCCAGGACAGGCGTGATCATTCCACCCACCTCGCCCAGATTTGTGAGAGATGTCGCCGGTATGGAATATCCCTCAACCCTAAGAAATGTATATTCAGGGTCATTGAAGGGAAGTTGCTCGGGCATATTGTCTCCAAGAAGGGTATATCAATTGACCTTGAGAGAGTTGAAGCGTTTCTAAACCTACAAATGCCCGGTAGCAAGAAAGAGACGAGATTTTTCTTTGGAAAGATCAACTTTGTTCGGCGGTTCATCACTAGATTCGCCGTAATCGTAAAACCATTCAATGAAATGATGAAGAAAGATTCCAAGATTGAGTGGAGTCCTGAAGCAAAGAAGACGTTTTTCCAAATTAAGCAGACGATAACGAAGGCACCAGTCCTAGCTAGTCCAGACTATTCCCTCTCTTTCTATATCTATTCATTTTCTTCGTCGCATTCTTCTGCGGTAGTGTTGACCCAAAAGGTCAAAGGGGAAGAACGACCAATAGCTTTCATGAGATCCCCCTTCAAGAACACTGAATTCTATTACTCATCCTTAGAAAAGTAGGCCTTTTCTCTCATTCACCTTGTGAAGAAATTCTAGCATTATATTCTCCAGAGCAAGGTGCATGCTATCATCCTAGACCAGGCGGTAAAATCTTTGTTGATGTAGAGTGAATTGGGTGAAAGACAGGAGAAATGGATGACCATCCTTTTAGAATACAATTTAGAAATGCAACCCATGAAAATAGTCTGGGGCCAAGGACTAAGTAGAGCGATGGCAAAAGAGACTCCCCACATTGAATGTCAGACATATACGGTGGAGTCTATCACTCGAGACCCATGGTACATAGATCTAGTGTACTTATTGTTAAATAACAGATGCCTGGAGGGATTTCCTTTAAACAAATGTCGCGCCCTACGGTTGAAAAGTGCACACTTCATGATAAAAAATGCCACGCTTTTCCACAGGAACTATGAAGGAGTGTACCTCCGGTGCATCGATAGGGTTCAAGCTACAAAATAATTGAAAAATTTCACGGGCAGTTTGGAACCGGTCATGGCTTAGCTGACGCCACTACCCATCAAATTCTCTAGGCTAGATACTATTGGCCCTGTATCTTCAAAGACATCTATACTCATGTTTGGAAGTGCCATACTTTCCAAACCGCGACACATCGTGAGCGTAACCTGGCTATGCCTTTACAACCGATTTTCAAAGCTAGACCTTTCACCCAATGGGCATTTGACTTCATCAAGGAAATCAACCCTAACTCATTTGCCAACCACCGATACATTCTAACTGCTACTGATTATTGCACTCGATGGTTTGAAGCGATACCTTGCAAAAACAATACGGAAGATGTAGTTATCAAATTCCTGGAAGAAAAAATTGTCACAAGATTTGGAATGCCCTTCGCTATAGTGTGTGATGATGGTCCAACATTTTCTTTGGAAAAATAACTTGAGTGGAGCTATGATCGGAAGATCACTCTAAATTTCTCCAGCAACTATTACCCCCAGGGGAATGGTGTTGCTAAATCAACCAATAAAAATTTACTTGAAGTGATCAAACACCTTTTAGAACAGAATCCCCGGGACTGGCACCAAAAGTTGAGATTCGCCCTCTAGGCGGACCATATTTTCCTTAAGGCTTCCCTAGGGACATCCCCATTCCATCTGGTTTATGGCCAGAACCCAGTGTTCCCCATTAACTTACAAATCCCAATTTTATAGCTCATGTAGAAATTTAGGAACTGAGACAATATTGTGGAGGTTCGGCTCCTAAATCTGGTGCAGATGGAGGAACAAAGAGACGTAGCCCTTGAACATTTTGTGCGTCACCAAGCAGTGGTAAAAAAATGGTTTGACAAAAGAGCCTAGTATAAGGCCTTTCAGACTTCAGACTTGGTCCTCTTGTGGGATAAAGCCTGGGAAAAGAAAGGGAAGCACACTAAGTTCGAACGGCTCTAGCTCAGACCATATTTGATCTCAAAAATTAGTGGGGAAAATACCTATCGCCTCAATACCATGACAGGAGAACCCGTCCTGTTGCCCATCAATGGACAGTTTCTCAAACATTATTTTGAATGAGGTAGGTTTTTCCGGAGTTGTATTATATGTAAATCTCCTTGCTTGTAAATATTCCTTTCCCCGGTACCCTATTTGGGGTGTCTTGTAAATAGTTTTTGGCTGTCCTCCAGGATCACCCTTGTTTTCCTTTTGTTTTGTTCTTTGTTTTTCTTTGTTTTCTTCCTTGGTTCCTAGTGTTTTGCTCTTCCTTTTCGTAGGCTGGTATGCCTCGCATGACATCTAGTCTCTGGGATGGTACCTTTTGTATTATGGTGAACTTGGAATCTTTTTTTAGCATGGTGGAATTGGTCCGGTCTCCAGAAATATTTTGTAAGTTTGGTAGCAAGCTGCGAGCAATCTGCATCAGAATTATCCCCGAAAGTCTGGCAATCAGTTAAAAAAGAATCTAAAGAAACAAGTAATCAAACACACTAAGAGTAGATCAGTCACATTGGTTTATTGTCCCAAGTCTAAACTTTTAAAATTCTTTCCAGGTCTGGAGTTTTTCTTCCCCATTTAGAAAATTGAGGTGGACGGAAGGGTGAAATAAGTACCGCCATTGAATTAAGCTAAGCTTGAGCTTAATGGTGAAAGAAGTATCACCCTCTCATCCAGAAAAGAATAAAACAAAAAGAAAAGAAAAGATGGGATGAAAAATCTGGTATTCGGGAGAAATGAGAAAATTGGATGACTTCAGATCAATATATTTAGTGCCTCTTCTCTGCTTCTCCCAAAGGTCATCGACTTGATTTTTCTTCCAAAGCACACACCACACAACTGACAAAAGACCAAGGATTGAATCGTGTATGAGCCAAATTTTCTCAAATGCTTCACACCTTACAAATAGGATGCTCCAAGTAACGATTGGTTCCAGTTTTGCTAACCAAAGATTCTACGGTTCTCGAATGCACCAAGGCATTCATCCCAGATAGTCACCATTTGTTATGCCCTGCATACTCGTCCCTACATTTTGTATGAAAAATGTTGGGTCCCCTCTTTTTTCTTTTAGGCTCTTTCCTTGTTTGTCTTGTCTTTTGTCTTCTTTATTTTCTTCTCCAGGTTTTCCCTCTCGCGAGGTTTGTTTTGCTTTCTGCTTTTGTCTTTCGTGTCTCTGGGACCTGGTCTCAGAGTTGGTTGTTCTTTTCAGAGCCAGATTCCAGACTTCGGGATTCTCTACCACGATGTCTTCTCCATGTGAGAAGGCATGGTAGCATGGAATCCCCGGGCCCAGAGTCCGAAGGTTTGCCTGTTCCAAAGTTTGTGGGGAAAAGAGGGTAACTTGCTTCTACCTTGGGTATAAATAGAAATTACATGTCACTTTTTCAGTTATCACGATTATAATTCTTGGAGCTTTTAGAGTGATTCCTTGGTGATTTTAAGTGCGATTAGGTTTTGAATTACACTAATCTTAGTGGATAATTATGAGTTGATTTTCGGTGCTGATCAGTGGTCATTCGAAGATTGAAGCTATTGCAAAGAGGTCCTAGTTTCTTCTTTCCTTGCTGTTCTTTAGATTTCCAGGTAGGTTCTTTGGTTCCGCTTTGTTCTTTCTAGTTTTGCTTCATTCTGGTTTGGGTCTTTTGCCTTTCGCATCTTCTACTTTTTTTTCGCCACCTGTTGGTGGGTTGGCTCTGCCAGAGGGTTGTCCACCCTCTACGCAACTATAGATTAGTGTATATACTATACATTGTTTTAGTTTTGGTTCATGTATATTTGTGTTTGGTTCTGTAAATTTGTAAAAACTTGTGAATAATGTATATTTTGTGTATATGTGTTTCAACCCTCGGCCCTTTGTATTTTATGCATGTATATATCTTGTATATCCCTTTGAGCTTGCAAGTTCCTCGCGCTCTGTCTTGTGTTTTCACCCTGGTGAGAATGAGTCTGTCGAGACAAGGTTGCCATGATTCAAACTCAGCACCTCACTGGTTTGAGCCTTGGTGACTTTCTCTCTCCTTTGTCTCATCACCTTAATGTTGAGATTAATTTCCCACGAGCGGGCATTCAAACCATGTCCCATCTGGCAGTTATTTTACCTCGTGTCAGCCATCTTGTCGCCATTAATTCCTTTATGTCACCTGCCATCTGACCACGTGCCAACCCACATCAACCGAATATGGTTTCTTACTGGTCACATCGGCAACGGCTAATACTATCCAGGATCCAGGCCCTAAGTAATTCCTTGCCCTGGGTTTCCCCCTTTGTCATTTGGTTCGATTTCCCTAGAGCTTTATTCATGTTTATTCTAAATATCCTAGGAATTTTGATATATGCTAGCACTTGTTGAAGAAATGTTGGGTGGTGATGTTTTCCCTAGAGTTCTAATCATTCTTTGTATATATCATGTTCTGACGGTTCTCCGGTCTTGCAGGTTGCGGATAGATTGATCAAAGATGTTTGAGGTGATCACCCCTCATTCTAGCCTAGAGTTACCTACCACATCCACCCGAGTGGCCACCAAAACTAAGGCCGAGAGGTTAGTGGCAAAACTGCCCTTGACCTCCAAATATCCCAAGGACGGTGCCATCATGGGGTCCAAAATAGAGTCCAAAGCTCAAGAAATAACAGACATCGGGCCCGGATCTTGGGCAAAAGTGCAAGGCTTAATTCAATTCATTTACAAGTTAAAGGCTACTAGAGATAACTGGCAACTCAGATTGCCGCCTTTGATATTATCAAAGCAGCTAACTTCCCCTATTCGGTGCAATCACCAGAGTTAATACTCCAATTGGCAACACTGTATAACTCACCAACATAGACCGTCCTACTTTTGGATCCCTGGCCGCTACAGTACCCAACAACCATTATCATCTTGGACGTGACAACTTTCACCTCGGGGCTGGGGATCCAACAATTCAATGGATCCATTATCCAGAATCGACTCCAGAACTTGCAGGAGTTCGAGGGTGCTGATGTTATTTCCCGGAAACACATCAATAGCCATGGGCTAAAAGTCCCAAAGAGGGATTATAAGAGAATGAATTTGGAGATTCCCCGCGGGGAGTTCAAAGAGCCCATCCAAGCGGGCATTGTATTTCTATGCAGGATTTTCAGATTGCCCCATGCCCAGGATTTCTCGACATGGATGTATTACTTTCTGTACTGCATCACCACTCGTAGTCAGACTTTCAACTAGGTGACCCTAATATCTAACCACGTAGACAAATATATGAAGAGCGTGGTCCAGAATTTCAAATTTTATATGATGTCATACGTGCTATGGGAACTAGCACAACAAAGGCTAGCTTTTCCAGGTTTGGGCACAGTTGCAGAGCTTGGGAATAGGCTGGGCCAAATGGCACCATGGGATCACTATCCCCAAGTGCAATGGGAACTTAGTTTCCCAAATTTCTATAGGGTAAACGATGCCTTCATTTACAACAACATTTTAACACTTACCCAGGATTTTGAGTACCATCTATCACAGGCGGTGATGACCCTGGTCATCTCCTATGGCCAGTATTTCATTCAGTTCCAACATCACACCTACATCTGAGTGACAGGCTTCAATGGGAAGCCCCATCTTCTTCCCTGGTATTGCGGGGATAGAATTATTCTTCTAGAATTCTGCCGGCAGATGATGGATCTGCACACATTCTTCACATTGAAGAAGGTCATCAATGTTCCATTCCCATTCTCTTGCGGGAATTATACATGCAACCTTGCTGTAACCTGGGAGGTAGATGTTGAATTGAAGAGTCTGGGGCAGGTGAAATTCCACCATGCCCAGAAGAATTATGATCCACACAGAAAGATTGCCACAACGCTTCCCTGGGTGTCCCCACCGCATGAAGAGGATATTGAAGACTTCTGGGTGGACTATCAGGATAGTTTTGATCTTCGGGCCCGATAGCACACACGGATGAGCAAAGGGCTCAAGAAAGTGCTCGACCTTCAGACTTTCCTGAAGGGTTTCAAAGATGATGGGCCGCTGGAGGATCCAACATATAAAGGACAAGGGTTGGATAAGTTAGATCTTCCTTTGGTAGATTGGTCCATCCCTAAGGACCTGACAATTGAAGGGGTATGTCACCCCATTATAAAGGCGAGCCACCAGTATTTCGCCCGGGCATGCCCAAAGAGTGCCTGAAAGAAGCCAACAGTCAAGCAGGCTACTCCCTCTTCAGTCGGCACCGGACCTTCTTCATCTGTCACGACCGCTGAAACAAGCACAAGTATAGGGAAAGAGAAATAGGGTGCCCCGATTCTCAAAGTGCCTCCAAGAGTCCCCACCCTTCTAATGGCGTAGTTACATCAACAAATGGAGTCGGAAAAGCTGACCAGCCAGCAACTAAGTATGCAGGTATCCTCTGGTCTCCTTGTGGCCCCCATGACTTCTGCTCACCCGATGGGATCCCCATCGTTGGCAGCCATGATGACCAGATAGACTTTTGTTGAGGAAGAGTCTACTAGTATTCTGGACACCAGAACTCCACTGGTAAGGAAGAAAAGGAAAAAGGTGACCCCAACACTAAGCATAGTTTCCAGTCCTAGTATGCCGGAGATGCCCCCAGTGGATGTTAGTTCGGACTCTCCCGAACTAGAGGATATTTCAAACTCCTCACCCCCGCATGACAATTTTGACAACACCTTATCGATGGAGGAGCTCATGGAAATTCAATAGGGTATAGGTCATGCGGTGGAGGAGATTGCAGCTTAGGACAAAGAAGAGGCCCCCGTGGAAAAAGAAATCCCTGAAGAGAAAGATACATCAGAGCAAGAAACTCGGGAAGAAATGCAAACGGGGCCTGAGAAAGAGAAAGTACCGGTCCAAGAGACCGAAGATACACCAAGGAAACACATAGATGAGCAATCGATGGTCGGGAACCCAGACCCATAGGAATAACCGTACCCCTAACCATCACGCTCCAAACACCTTTGGTCACTCTGGGCGATCATGTGCCCCGGGGTACATTTGGTGAGGTAGTAACGGCAGTCACCTTGTTAATTTTCATCCAGAGACCTCACCCACCTCCAGAGGATGCTCTGATGGAGGGAAACACTCCAATAGATGAAGCCAATGTAGCCCAGGATCAGCAACAGCAAATGGACCAAGAAGTCCCGAATAAGGAAAATGAAGAATCAGCTGATGCCGGGAGAGATGAGGAAGTCCCTAAAAATACAGGGGATGTTGAGACTGGGGAAAAGATCCCAGATAATACCATAGAAGATGCCAGCATGTTGGAGAATATTCAAGGTTCTGGAGAACAAGAAGAGGAACGAGAATAAGAAAGGGAACTGGAGCAAGAGCAAGAGAAAGAGGCTGAAGATAATGTGCATTCCAGGAATACGCCATTGGATTCTGAAGGGAATCCTAATGAACAGGTCTTAACAATAAAGCCACCCCAGCTGCCCCAATGGTTGGTTGAGGCAAGGAAAAGGAAGACCTCAGCGATGACCTCAGGTGCTACACTCTCATTGGTAGAAATGATGGCCAAGAATGCAGAGGCTAAGAAGCCCAAGAAGGCATGGGTAGTCCATACTCTCTAGGCTAATCCAGAAGGCAGTGACGTGGCAATTATCACAACACCCCCACCAGATGCAGAGGCAGCGGCCGTAAGGCCCGAGGACTATAACATAACAGAAATAGCATTGGGGAGAAGAGACAAACAGGGTGAGCTAGATTTACTGAAGGAAGCCACCAAGGTGATAAAGGCCAGATACATGAAGCAGGGCCAGAAGCTACAGGATGAAAGAGAGACAAATGCTAATCTCCTCATGCTCCTGGAAGAACTCACACAACCATTGGCCAAAGTCCACCTTGGAACTCCTTCTTTCAGATTGCCACTTGCACTGGGTGATGTGGACTCTATGCGAATCATGAAAAGAAAAGTACAAGCTGTGGATGGGTGGGCCATCGAGAAAGTGACTGTCATGAGACAATTTTTGGCGATGTCCCTCCCAGACCTTTATTGGGTCAATGTTCTTCTCAACAAGGCAAAGTGTTCTGCTATTATATGGGAGAAAGATCTAGCCAAGTATGAAAAATGGAAGGTCGGGCTGGAAGAAATCCGCAACATAGGCGAAGAAGTCGCCACAGAGTCTGGAATTTTGGGAGATGAATCGTATGATTCCCTCCAGGCCCAGTACTCTAAACTTGTCCTCAGGGGTGAGGTATACAAGGAACTAGTTAAGGCCTTGAAAGAGAAAGTGACAACTACCAAATACCCCTTGGGTCTATTTAAAGCATTCATGGTTGAAGTATCACAAGTCGATCCCTTCACCACCAGGACGTGTACCCTGGAGGACTATGTCCTCAGCAATTTCGATGAGCGGATGGAGTCCCTGTATCCACCTGCCAGAGATTTTGACCAGGGCAGGCTATCCAGATTGTCCAAGACCATGATTCGATCACATGATGCCATCAAAATGGTAGATGAACTCCAGAGAGGGGCCGATGATGTTCAAGAGGCATTGGACGTTGTTCGAAGTAGGTGGGACAAAATCAAAGATATAGATGAAGAAAGAATAGGCCAAGTATTGGAAGCTTGGGAAAAATCATAAGGAATAATAAAATTCTCTGGATTCTGGAGAATCCCGCCAACCCCATATTGGTTGCATTTATTCATTCTTTCAGAACGCAAGTTCCCGGATCTCGAAATTCTAGATCGCACATTTTTGTATTCTTTAAGTGACCCATGTCCCGGTTCCCAAGGTCGACTGATCACTTTCAAGGCAGTTAATAAATGATTTTAGAAGGTAGGTAACTACAACAAGGCATGTCAGATCGACAAGAGGTTTTCTGACAGATGGTCTTCCTAAGGTGCCGCTTCAACGTTACACCTGGTGCATCAGAGACAAGGTGCCGCTTTCCCATTTATGAGGCATGTAGCCTCAATCCCTGGAGGATCAGATTTCTTCCTTCTCCTCCTGGCTCTCTTCTCAAGGCTGATTCTTCCACTCCACTTTTCTTGTCTTATTCTTCTGACATGTTAGACCTTCTTCATCTCGAGGTCTTTTGTAACATGGTGCAGGTAGTACCGGCCACCTGAAAATAGTATTATATTGTGAAGTGTAAAATAAGTTAGTTTAGTTTTTAGGTCAAATGATGTGTATAAATAATAAGTCTGACCTCATTCTAAGGGTCAGAAAAATTGATGATTTTGCAGTCCATAGTTAATAGCAATTTGGTTTTCTCAGTTCTTAGTTGCAGAGCTCAATGCTCTATAGTTTCTAAGCTTTCAGTAGTTAAATTCTCCCCTGGAGCCACCATTGTATCACGCACCAGTGCTTGCTGGGAAATATGTTAATGAGGAAGGAAGAGTTCTCTCAATGATTTTGTTGGCATTCTATCTTCTGGGTTAACGGTATTTTAAATGCTTTGCGTTCTTCATTTCCTCTGCTCTAGTACTTAAAGTAGATTAACGACCTCCTTTCCTTTGCTACTGATAAAATATGAACTGATGGTTGTATATTTCTTCGGTATTTAGTGTAGTGTGTTAGAGCATTGTTGATGTTTTGAATGTTCAACATAACTATAGGTAGATGAAATATTTCTAACTCTAAAGTATATTTTGAAGTTTATTTGTAAAATGAATGCATGCTTGCAGGAAACCCCACTCACTTGAATCCCCGAAAATGATGAGTTAAGATAGCCAGCTATCCCCCTCAAACAAAATAGTCACATCTCCCAACTGAGCCCTGCAATGTCAAGAATCGAATCTCATGTTCTTGGAGGCCCAGGGAATCTCATTTCCCCAGAAAATGTTTGCAGGCAAAGTTGGCCGATACCCCAGTACCGGGTGACAACTTACCTCTGTTGGTGAACCCAGTCACAAAGTCCTGTCAACATAACCCAAAGCTTCAAACATTTTCAAGGAAATGATCAAAGGAAAATGATTAAATAAAGGTTGCAGTGTACTATTATAAATTAGTAATCTAGTGATATTCATGTTAATTAAAGAAGCCCTGTACTTAATCTCAAAACAAATATAGTTCTTGAAGAGTGATAAGCCTTGAAGATAGGAGGTCACAATCATATGAAGATCAACAAAATAGAGATAAAATAGAGGTCAAATATCATTATATAGTTATATGAGATGAATTCATGATTGTTATTACCATGAAAAAATTCATATACAATGCATAGAAAAATAATAGTCTCAAGATTAACACGATAGTAAGAACAATGATAACAACAATGTTATTAAAATGTTGTAAGTGCAAAGATATGTGACTATTTAGACAATCACATCAGTGGGGCAAAAATATTGTGATTAGAAATATAAAACACTCAGTTAGATGTAATGATTAGAAGAACATTGCTAAGTAGTTTTAAGAGATATAAATCATATCATCAAAGGTCATAAGTAAGAATGAAAAAAATTGCTTAATTTGATCATGTTAATTCATAACCATATGTATATGTGTTACTTTAACATTTGTGTTATTACAATACTAAAGCTCAAACCTTTACTTTAGGTACTTATAAAGTAAGTTCAGGTGTCATATATTATATGTCTAACTCCTTAACACAATAAGAATCAATTATATCCAAGAATGTTACACTTAAGCAACTTTCCATACAAATCAAATTTAGAGAGAGGATTAACAAACAAATCTGGAGATGTCCTTTTGATAATGATCTGGTTAGAAATTTTTGGAATCTTATCCCGCCTCATCTTTGCTGGTGTATATGGAAGGAAAGAAATAACAGAATCTTCAGAGAGAAATTTGCTAAATCTAAAATAATCTTCAATATAATGTCTAGATCTATTAGGGAAAAATTCAGTTCTGCTATAACTAATAGCAATAGCAAGCACCGGGTTCTCATCCCTGATGTGGATTGGTCTACTTGGAATTTTCCTCTTCAAAAGTCTCAAGATTGCTCTCAAAGAGAATCCTCTGTCTGGATTGCTCCTCCTAATGGCTGGGTTAAAGCTAATTTTGATGGTGCCTCCAAAGGCAACCCGGGTGTCTCTGGGGGTGGGGGTATCATCAAAGATAGTTTTGGTAACTGTTTAGGTGCCATATCAATCCCCTTGGGAATTCAGTCTAATCATAGAGCAGAGGCCTTGGCTGCCCTCAACACTATCCTACTTGTGGAAGAATTGGGATTCAAAAGAGTCTGGCTCGAAAGTGACTCTTGAAATATTATAAATAATATTAAAGATATCAATCCCCCTTCCTGGACTATTGAGCATATCATTCTCAAAATTAAATTTATAGTCCAATCCTTTGAGGTGTTTCACATATCTCATAATTATCGGGAGACCAATTAGGTTGCTGATTGTCTTGCCAATATTGGAGTCAAAAGCGAGGGGATTCAAAAATGGAAAGGTAACACTATGAGTAATGATGTGGTCACATCATTTATTAATTATGATAAAATCAGGCAAAAAGAAGGAGTCATTAAAAGGGTTTTTAATGATATCAATTAATTCATCTCAGATCGGGGGGAGTTGGAATGACATCCAAAATAATGCGAAGTACATATCCAAGATGTGGTATTATACTCTAATTATGAAAGCCCAAACTTTAATGTGTGCCACTATCATCATTATTATCTTTGGACAGTCTGCGCATGTGAAGAGGATTGTGAATTAGTTTAATAGCCTTATTCTGCCAAAGAACAACCAAAATCATAACATCTCCCAGTTTATGAAAAAAGAGCAGGTGAAGTATTTGGTCATGGGTGGTGATCTCAGAAGGGAAGAGCCCGCGGAATGCAAGTGGAAGCAGGATAAGGAAGTGTGGAGAATCTTGAAGAAAGGCCATGTTTATCAATATCTTCAGAGACTCCATGGTTTTGACACAGATGTATCCAAAGCCTTTGCTAATGGCTGGGATAAGGGCATGGTAAATCTTGTAGGCAAATATTTTAGCCTCAACCTCGAGGTTCTTTCTGATATTACTGGTCTCCCGCTGGATGGTCTGAAGTACTCAAAAGAGGTGAAGGTTGGCACCAGAGCTTATAAGAAATTTCTGATTACTGATGAGGAGAGGGCTCTTCTGGTGAAAGGTAAGAAAGACTATGTTGATATGGATAATATTGATAAAATTTGGGGTTCTGTTATCAAAGTTATAATGGAATACTTCACTCTTGAGGGGAGATTCTCTAGGGTCTACAATTATCATTTTTCCCTAGTTAATCACTTCAGACATGATATCCGCATTTATTTTCCCTATTTTCTCCTCTGTTCGCTTAACCAAAGTATTACTGACTATAGAGTGAAGAATTTCCCTATCCTCCATGTCGGGCTTATTCGCCTAATAGCTGATTATGCTAGAGACCACATTCCTGACCCTATCCCTGCCCAGATTAAAAAAAGGAAGAATGACAGTTCTCTGTCAAAGAATCCTAAACCTAAGAAAGCTCTGCTTCCCTCTGAGCTAACTTCCTCTAAGCCTCTGGAAGGGCCGAAGGTTCATAAGCACCCTAGTGATGTCATTGCCTCTGTTCCTGATAAGAATGACCTGGAACCCTCTGCTAGTCCTATCCTCCAGGAACCCGACGGTGTGAAGCTTATGCCCCAGGATACTGAGATTGAGGTTGACAAGAATACTCAGATTGATTCTAATGTTGTGCCTAATCCCACTACCCAGACCCCTGAGGTGAAGGATTCGGAGGATCCCGAAATCAATAATGTCAAGGACAACCCTGAGGAAAGTCAAGAAAATTTGAAAATTGGGGAAAAGGTTAACCCTGCTCTGGAGATTATTAATACAGATGGAAAAGAGAATACTGAGATGGAGGTTGAGGATGTTGTCAATAAAGACAAAGAGACTGATACTAATCTTATTGATAGTAATGCAGACAACTCGGGGGACAACAACTTTAGGGTTTTGGGAGAGGAAAATTTGGATTCTCACGATTCTCCCAGCTTTGAGAAGGAGAACAAGGAAGAAGATTGTGAGAGAACTCTTCATGGTAGAAAACCCCAATCTCTTCAAAGAGAAATCAGAAGGATGGATTCACAGGTCAAATGAACTATCATCATGACCCCCCTTGAGATTGCTAAAAATAAATCCATCTACAGTTATAATCTGGACAAATGGGTGCAGAGTGATTTGGTTGAGCTTAAGAACAGATGACTCAAATTGGAAAACAAGAACTCTATGATCAAGGACACTATGGATACCTTCATAAAGGAGTTTCCTCATAATGCTAATGCTCGTGTGTTTGATTACGGTTCTGATATTGATGAAAAAAATAAAAAAGCAGTCGAGGTAGCTATGATACCTATCCAGAAGAAAACAAGCGAGAATGAGGAAATGTTAAAACATTTGCTTAGTCTGGTGAACATAGGTATGAGGTCTACTCTAGAGAACTTGATTTCTCTGAGTAAAATGCTGGAAGGAAACAAAGATACCATTGACTTTACTGATACTACCCAACAGATGGGACCTGGCACTTGAACTAGGTCAAAGAAGCAGAAGGTTGATGATAAGGATATTCAAAGGCTGAAAGACAATGTGAAGACCATGTAGACTCAGCTGGAGGAATCTGAGAGCTTCTTGAAGACCTTGTTTTGACCTCGGTGCTGGTGGCTTTCTTTCTCTGTTTCTCTTCCAGCGTCTTTTTTGTTTTTTGCTTGGTAGGTGCTTATTGTTGAATCTGGGAGTTGTCCCTTTGTAGCCTGCTCCTTTCCTTGGGGCTGCTTGTTGTTCTTTGGGTTTTCATGCCTATCTCTCTTCTCTTTTGTTAAAGGGTTTTGGGGTCCCTTCAAAACCTATTTTTACCGTAATAAAAAACAAACAAATCCATCTATTGGTGTTATCCTTCTAATTATCAAATTTATGTTCAAGAAAATATTATAAGGGATAAGTAACTAGATTTGTAAGCATTCTGGAGCATATTCTAATTCAACTACTATAATTTCAATGAAAATATTAGTAAAAGGAAATATATTAATAGATGATTAATATATATTTTTTATTAAAAAAATAGAATGTGTCATCACTATTTTGACGGCAACCAAAATGATCAATGATATGATTTGATGGGAATGCTACAGTCTCAATGCATGTTGAAGCCGATAGTTTGACGACAACCAAAATGATCAACGATATGATTCGACAAGAATGCTATAGTCTCAATGCATGCTGAAGTCGATAGTTTGATGGAAACCAAAATTATCGATGATATGATTCGACATGAATGCTATAGTCTCAACGCATGATGACATCGATAGTTTGATGACAACCAAAATGATCAACGATCTGATTCGACGGTAATTCTACAGTCTTGACGCATGATGAAGTCGATAGTTCGGCGGCAACCAAAATGATCAACAATCTGATTCGACAGGAATGCTATAGTCTCGACGCATGCTGAAGTCGATAGAATGACCAAAAAAACCAATGGTGGTCGAAATGATCAAGGATATGTGGGCCATTCTTCACCACCCCTTTGGTTATTTCAATGTTGGAATTGTCAAACATTCAACCACTAGGACGGTCGGTAGTTCAACACAAACTTGTTGTGTTGCATAATTGACTAAAAAAGTTTGACAACAATAGTTGTCGTTTGGTCGACCAACCTGCATCGAAAAATCGACTAACTCGCGTTGAAAATTGGGCAAAAATTTACTAGTGTTAGAATTTTTGGAAGAAAATGTTATATCAAAAAAGATGAAGATTTAGGAAAATTTTATCCTAGATGTGATGAAGGAATCTTTATTGGTTATTCTACAAAGAACAAAGCATACAAATGTTACAACAATAGGTTGAAAAAGATAATTGAAAGTGCTAATGTCAAAGTGGATGAAATTTATTAGAAACAAAAAAAAAGATCTTGTAGTTATGAATCAGATGATGAAGAAGACAATTAGGTAATGGAAGCACATAATCAGAATTAGAATGGTTCGGTAGATTAGGATGGAGAAGTTGAAAATGAAGAAGAGGTGGAAACACAAGAGTCAAATACAAATGCAAATCCAAAGACTCCAAGGTATGTAAAGTTAAATCATTCAAAAAATCAGATTATTGGTGATAGAAATCAAGGTGTTCAGAGTAGAGGAAGAATTGCTAGAAATGAAATTTGTTTAATATCTAATATTGAACCTAAGGATGTTGATGGAGCATGTAAAGATAAAAATTGGGTTAAATCTATGGAAGAAGAGTTGGAACAAATTGAGAAGAAAAAGATATGGATTCTTGTTCCCAAACCTAAAAACAAGAATGTGATTGATACTAAATGGGTATTTAGAAACAAATTGAATAAAGATGGTGAAGTGGTTTGGAACAAAGTCAGACTTTTTTGCAAGGGATACTCACAGATGGAAGTAATGATTTTGAGGATATCTTTTCTCATGTTGCTAGAATTAAAGTTGTTATGATGTTTCTTACATATGCTACTTACAAATATTTTAAGGTATATTAGATGGATGTTAAGCCTGCATTTTTGAATGGAGATTTGGAAGAGGAAGTCTATGTTGAGTAGCCTGATGGATTTCCTTTGATTGATGAAGATGATATGGTTTTTCAATTGAAGCAAGAATCATATGGATTGAAACAAGCACTTAGACCTTGGTATGCAAGGTTGGATAAGTATTTATTGAAACTTGGTTTCAATAAAGGTATTGTTGATAGTAACTTATAATTTAAAGTTGATTGTGATAATATTTTAATTGTTGAAGTCTTTATGGATGAAATCATTTTCGGTTGAAAGGAAAACTTCAGTAAATAATTTTTTGATGAGATGCAAAAAGAGTTTGAGATGTCCATGATAGGCAAGATGAAATTAGTTCTTGACCTGCAAATTACACAATCTAATAAAGCTATTTTTATATCTCAATCCAAGTATGTGAAATAATTGTTGAAGAAATTTGGTATGATGATTCAAAACCTGTTTGTACTCCTATGGTTACTGGTTGTAAATTGATAAAGGATGATGATTCACCTAAATAAAATCAAACAAGATACATATCAATGATCAGTGGATAATATTACTTAACATAGATTAGATTTGACATTATGAATGGTATTTGCATTGTTTCAAAATTTTAAGAAGAACCGAAGGAATCACATGGTGTTGTTGTTAAAAGGATATTTAGATACTTGAAAGGAACAGTTGACTATGGAATGTGGTATGGTAAGGATGATGATTTTAGATTGAGTACTTTTATTGATGCGGATTAGGCAAGAAATATGGATGACAGAAAGAGCACAAGTGGTGGAGAGTTCTTTTTGGAAAAAAGGTTAGTTTCATGGGAAAGTAAAAAGGAAATTTGTATATCACAATCTACTATTAAAGTTGAGTATGTTGTTGTTGTTGTTAATTCCACACAAGTGATATGGTTGAAGCAAACGTTGAAAGATATCAGAGTAACTATTGATGAGCCGTTTTCTATCTATTGTGACAACTTAACTGCTATCAATATTTCAAAGAATCCTGTGTTACATTCGAAGACAAATCATATATCTATCAAATATCATTTCTTAAGAGATAAGGTTAGTGAAAATGAAGTTAGATTGGAATATGTATCTACTACAAACTAGATTGTAGACATCTTCACGAATCCCTTGCAAATGGATACTTTTGAGTATCTTTGAGGTAACCTTGGGGTGTTTTTCCTTCATGATCAGAGCTAGAGATGCATTGATTTGCATCAATCTAGTGTACTTACAAAAACATTATTTTTATGGATTGATCTTTTGGTGGCTACTACTCAGGGGGAGTAGTTAGTCTTGTGAGGTATGTTTTTGGGAGAGATGTTTGTTCAAATTTTTGGCTTCTATGGCTTAGTGCATATATGTGCCTTTGTCATTGATGTAAAAGGGGGAGAGATTGTCATGTGAAAAATAATGTTGGAGATTTTTTAGCTAAGGGAGAGTTATTGTTAGAGAGACTCTGAAAGATATATTGTAGATATTGCTGGTACTATTGTTAATATGGTTTCTTTGTGCATTGATTAGGTTTTTCACATCATATGTTTCCACTAATACCAAAGGGGGAGATAGTTGGAGATTGTTGGGATACCATGCATATATTTTCTGGCATTGATGTTTTGTCATTGATGTCAACATATTTCTACTATTTGAGACAATGTTCCTGGTATGTTCAATGAGAAGATTGTTTTGGTACGACTATTGTATTGAAGAACAGATGTTGCGAAGGTAAAGATTGATTCATGGATGTCTATAGTTGACCTATGTCAATTTATAGAGGTTCACATGTTGGTTTGAGTGAGCTATGAATGATTGATCAGATAATGGTATTTTGATTTCTTAGGTGTTAATAACCAGATTTTTCATTCAAAAATAAATATAGAAAATGACTCAAGATGCCCAGAAAGAAGAAGAAATAGCACTAACAATTGGAGAAGTTATCATTCTATTGACAAATATTCTTTGAATTTTAGAGGTACAACTCCCCCTTAGTAAGATATACAATGAATGAGATATAGGTTATGCCTTTAACCAGAAGGCGGAGAAGGAACACTAACATTTGTCCATCACCATGGTACAAATGTGGTTACAAATCAATGAATTACGAAGAAAATAAACAAATGGCACAAAGCCCATATACTCATCTTTCTCACTACAGAAGGAAAAATATTTGATATTTCATTTCAGATATGTAAATGAATAAAACTCACAGATTTTATGACAAACATATACACAACTAACATGAATAGGATAACATTGAAAGATGACTGAAATTATTCAAAGATTAGCCCCAATTAGAAGGAATACACTCTGATTCAAAGATCTAATATATATTTCTTTCCTTATTCAAATACATAGCAAATGGCTCAAAGACCATGATACCCCTCCACAAAATCATGCCTAAAAAGAAAACACACACTCCCTCTTTTCCCTGTTACAATCATAAATCATAAAATTAATTCCCCCAAGATCCTTCATAAATAGCATTCCCATAACCTTTCCATTCTTCTCCTATTTCCGATTTGTAACTGATTCTTGAAATGAGAAGTTTTAAATATTTAATAACAACCTTCAATCCCATGGTCCCATGGTTATAGCAGTTGTGCTTAATTATTTAATGAATTAAAGAGATTAGAAAACCATCCTTTTCCAATCTCAATATTCCAATCTTATTAATTGACCCATGATGATCCTTGAAAGCTTCAAGATAATGCAACAATAAGCCATTTCCTTCTCCTTTCTATTTTTTTCCACTTTTTATCAATATTATAGAGTTTAGTCTTCTGCATAATACAACCTGAATATAGGTCTTATTATACCGAGTTGTACCAGATTCAAATTAAGACTAATGGGATTAGGCTTAAAGAGGAGCTAATTAGTTAATGGCAATGACTTTGTGTTTAGAATTTCATCTCTTCTATCTGAACATCATATCAAGTATCAATTCTAGAACTGAGTCACTTGCAACAGAGAAAGAACCTCACCTTGCATCATTATTTCCTCTTCGAACATGCATGCCAAATTATATGGATGTCTGATCTCATTTTTCCCTACATTAGGTTTTATTAGTTCTTATAAGATACTTCAACCACCTTATTTTTTACCGCCTCAGGTAGTTCTATTCTTTGTTAAATGACTCATCGATTCCACCAATAGGTACATCTGTGGAAAAATCATGTCTAATATGACAATTATTCCAATTATTTTTCATCAAAGAAATCTAAATTTCCATTTTTCATAATATGCTATCGAACAATATTCGTCCATCCTTTATGTTTGATGATACATGTATTCTTGTTTCCAAGCTTTCACATTTAGGCAGCTATGTGACTCCATATCTATTATAATAGAAAAAAAAAATCCGGTTACCATTCAATACTCGTTCAAGAGCATACCCAAACATGGTGTTTCATTCACCTTCAAAATAGCATAGAAGCCTCTCCATTTTTGTTGGTGGACCAATACAGACCTTGGATGCTTGTTTGTTGTGTCCTTCAAGTTGAACTTCTGTTACATTATTTGCAGTCGTTTACAAGCTAACTTTGGAGTTCCATGTCCAATGCACGCACCTTGGCATCTCACAAGGCATCTTTTGTAATCTAAAGCCACCGACATGTATCATTGAGGTTTGAGTTCACTAAAATGTTCCCTTTCACCTTTTTGATTATAGGCTTCTCCTTAAAATGCTAAATAATCGACAGTCTTCGTATATCTTTCATACATATTTAAGGGTCCATTTGTTTCCTGGAATATGATAGGAATTGGCATTATCTAATTCTGGATAATGTCAAATTCTATGTTTGGGTCCTTGGGAAAAAATGGAATTGGAATTCTGAAATTCTCATTTTGCCCTCAAAATGGGAATATCATCTTCCACCTAAATAGGTGGAATTGGAATTTCAAATTCAAATTCCAATTCCAATTTTTACAAAAGCAAATTTAATATTTCGTGGGATCTGTGACTATAAAGATGTATATTATATTGCTATAAGGATGTGTATATACACATGTGTGTATATATACACATGTGTGTGTGTATATACATACATGTGTGTATATATACATACATGTATGTGTGTATATACACATGTGTGTATATATACATACATGTATGTGTGTATATACACATATGTGTGTACATATACATACATGTATGTATATGTGTATACACACATGTGTGTATATGTCTATATATATACACACATGTATGGTGTGTGTATATGTGTGTATATATACACATGTGTATATGTATGTATATATACACATGTGTATATGTATGTATATATACACAAATGTGTGTATGTGTGTATATATATACACATGTGTGTATATGTGTATACATGGATATACACTTATATGTGTATATGTATGGTGTGTAGATGTGTGTATATGTACACACATGTATGTGTGTATATGTGTATACACATGTGTGTATATATATACACATGTGTGTATATGTGTATACATGGATACACACGTGTGTATGTGTGTATGTGTGTATATGTGTATACATGTGTGTATATATATACACATGTGTATATACACACACATGTATGTATGTATATATACACATATGTGCATGTGTGTATATATACACACCATATTCAAAGAAATTAGAAAATAAAGAATTAAAATTCCTTATGCATCTTCTCATTCATTTTCCGGGTGAACCAAACGGGTCAGCCCATATTCCAGATTTCATTTTGAGGATAAGCATCTTCCTGAATATGCAACATCTTCCTGAATTGACCATATCCAGGATATGGTATTCTAGTAGCCAAACGGGCCCTAAAGGGTATGGGTGTGAATTAGACATGTCGACAGAGGGGTCTTGTATAGAAAGAGTCTGAATCTCATGTTCCTCCAAAGTGTCTAGTAGGATTTTATTATCAGTCATGATGAGAATTTGATTATATGGATTTGAGATTTATGCATTTGTAGAGAGTTTTAAAATCCTTCCCAATCTTCTCTCTAGATCATTATGTCTTGTATTTGGTGTGCCAATGACTTGAGGTGGCTCACTGAAAGATCCTGATCTGGACCATTCAGTCTTAATAGAGGCAATTAGTAGTTGATTTTTTACCTTTGAAGACTTCACCATGTATTCTTTATCGAGTTCACTACATCTTGTAATTTTGCAAGCACTTACTGCCATCCCTCACAAAGAGTGTCAACGAGTAGATCTTTCCTTGTTGTCAAGAACATGAGCTATGAAAAATCTATCGAGCATTATTAAATCTATTCTTTATAACCTCCAATCCTTCATGATAATCTATACTCCAACTATCTTAACTATCATAGGGTTCAACACATTGATCTTTGACACGTCGGGTACATACTCATTATGAATTTGTCTAATATGTTCATTTTGTAAATGAGGATAATGAACCAAAATTTTGGTATCTAAAGATGATTGAAAGGGATTTATTAAACCTCATTCAGTACCATGGGTTAAAGAAGAATAAAATACATTTTGATGTGTTATACATTGTTCAATGAAATTGTCTCATGGTTTAAACTGACTGGACATTTCTATGCTTCATATGGAATATCAACACTTCAAGTGTTTGCATAAATAACATTAGGCCCGAGCGTTCAATTCATAGAACATTGGTATAATGAATTTGAACTTTAGTAGCTGAACCATTTTTTTTTGGTTGTTGAGTTCATTAAGAGGTCAACTTCATGAAGCATGAAATTAAGCATTTTGAACTTTGAACCATAAAATCTTCAAACTTATGAATCCTTTTATGTTGGTTCGATAATTCAACACAAACCTCAAAGTCTATTACTATTTTTTGAATTGGTAAGAAAAACATCATGAATTTCAACTGGAAACTTTGTTTCTCATAAAATTTTGGCAGCAAGATGAGTGATCCACATGAATGTGGTTCAAAAGTTTGAAAATGGGTCAGATCAAGCATGGCTAATAATTGGCTCTGTTAGGGGACTACTTTTTCTTGCAAAATGCAGATAACTCTAGAACATATCTGGGAGAGAAAAATGCCTAACTCCATTGGGTACAGATTCAAAGAAAAATAGAGCATAGGGAGATGCTTCCAGAGGAGTAGAGGGGAACAAGGCACCACAAAAACTAAAAATACAAAACTGACACTGCAGAAAGGAAACACACACCAAAACCAAAAAGGTGAAACTTATTTCCAGACATGTAAAAGGTAGGAAAATTCCACCTAAAGAAAGCCCACAAATGAATCATGTGAAGCCATTGACCAACTAGGAAAAATAACACCCTCTACAGAGCATGCTCATATAGTCCCTACAAACTTAGACATAATATGCAGATCCAGTGGGGACCTACCATATGTATGAAGCCTTTGTATATAAGCTTACAACCAAAAAGCCATTTCTCATCATATGTCTTTGAGGCCTTTGGAAAACAACCAGCCATACCTTCATAAAATGCTTCATATAAGAGGGACCAATCATCTTGAAATAAATAGTAACGTAGACCTCGATTCTAATAAATTCTCACTAGACCCAAATCATAGATACCATCATTGTGATTAGCAGATACTAATCAAAAAATCATTGCTCACCTCATTATCTTCATTGTTAAGAAATTCAATCAACACCAATCCAATATCTTTATTTTCACCAACTACGAAACCATCAATAGTCTCATTCACAAGAAAAAAAAATAGCAGTAGAAGTCTTTAAGTATGGTTTTGGAATGCCAACATTATGAATGTCTTCATTTTCCACTTGTATACAATGGTCTGAGAAATCATATTTCACAACTAAATGATCTTCCTCTTTTTCTTAGCAGCTACCTGTAACATCATATTTAATACCTACATGGTTTTCCCTTCTTTGCAATAGGTTTTCAAAGAAATCATTTTCAGAACTTTTCCCAAAAATATATATCCCAACTTCATCTATGTTATGAGAAGAGAAAAAGATTTCATTAATTGACTGAGAATCATATAGTTCAAAAAGAGGATTATCTATAACCCTTTAATTTTCATGGTATTCTATGGGTATATAAAATATATTAAATCTACCCCAGTTAATTTGATTCTCGGGGTCTTCCAATTTTTTTCCATTTCAGTTACTATTGTAACCTTTTCTTTAGGCACTACATTTATTGCAACATTAATTAAACATACATAAGAAGCATAAAAAATGGAACATTCTTCTTGTATACCCAAGGATGAATTAGAATTTATACCTACTATTGCTAATGTTAATTTCTAAGCATTACATTTTAAACTACTACTGCTAATGGTAATTTCTAAGCATTACATTTTAAAATCATGGGGTTGATTTTAACAAAAATAATTTATTCTTCTTTTGCACAAAAAAAATCTTCATTTATGATATATACAGGCTGAAAATGTAAATTTTCAGTACCTTTACAAGATTTGATTTGATCATGCATGTCCTCTTCTTGTAAGCTCTTCTCCTATTGTTCTTTATCAAGATACACATTCATATATCCTTTTGTATCACTAGTGTTACAAATGAATGTATCCAAATCAACTTCTATAGTTCACCACCTTTACCCACAATGCCACATTGAAAGTCATTGTTCGGACCTTTCAGGAACCAACTTAGAACAGAGGTGATCTTGGGTTCATCTTGAAAATATTTTTCTTTAAGAGGAATACATGATTTCTATTTTTTCTCCCTCTGCATGCATGAAAAAAAAAGATTTAGACTCTTTATTTTCAGCTTGGTGCAATATTTTTCTTTCTTTTTTATTGTGACCCCAAGGCTCTGATGATTCTATCGATGTTGGTATAAAATCTTGTTCCCCTAGAACTGAGAAATTGTAAGATACCAAATTTTTATTTCGTGATTTTCTCTTTGATCTTTTTGCTGTAGTCAGAATATTTTATTCAAGATTCTTGAGGTGGTAATATCTTTCATGCACACATTTTAATAGCCATACGGATCGATGATCTTTAGAAGGATTTAACTTATTCCTTTCAGCCTCATTCTTCCAATTTATAAGAATTCCAATGATATTGGAGCATTTGATCATCTTCAGTATTTATCTCTTCAATAGTAGGTTTCTTAATTTCTGAACTATTTTTTGGACTGGACCTCTTGCTCACTCAAGACTGAAAATTTGTAAGAACAAAAAGGAAACAAGACAACTAGAGAATCATCATCATCAACTCGTAATTCCTCTATAAGCAACAAGGATATTCTCTTCTCTTGTTCTTGCAGCAAATGTGTTCTTTCTTCCATCTCTTTCAACTTGTGAAATCTAGTGCAAAGGCTCATCCATAAGAGTCCATATACATGATTATCTTCTACACCTTTCTTCATCATTACATCTTCAGAAATAATTTCTTTGCAATGATCCCAAAATTGATGCAACAGTTTGTCATCCATTTCAAGAATTTCTATAATAGTAGGGTCAAATCTTCTCCCATTTCTTCTAACTTTTTTTATTTTGCATGGTCTTTCAACACAGTCGCCAATCTCCTTGCACAAATATATATCTTCAAAACCTGAAGAAATAAAGGATTAATCTTTTTATTTCGAAGTCCCCTCTAGATGCGCCAAAATTTTTGTTAGTAAACAGATTTGTCCTTCAGAAATAAATAAAGAAAATGACTCAAGATGCCTAGAAAGAAGAACAAACAACACTAATAGTTGGAGAAGTTATCATTGGATTGGAAAATTTCCTCTAAATTTTAGAGGTACAACTCTCTCTTAGTGAGATATGCAATGAATGGGATATAGGTTATGCCTTTAACCAGAAGGTAGAGAAGGAACACTAACATTCATCCATCACCATGGCACAAGTGTAGTTACAACAAGACCTTTCCTTCTCCTTTATGTTTTGTTCCACTTTTTATCAATATTATAGAGTTCACCCTTCTGCATAAGACAACCTGAATATAGGTCTTACTATACCGAGTTGTACCAGAGTTGTATTAAGACTAATGGGATTAGGCTTACAAAGGATACAATTAATTAATGGTAATGACTTTGTGTTTAGAATTTCACCTCTTCTATTCGAACATCATATCAAGTATCAAGCCTGGAATCAAGTCACTTGCAACACATACAACACCTTTGACTTTATATCCTCACCTTGCATCATCATTGCCACTTTGAACAACCATGCAAAATTATATGGATGACTAATCTCATTTCTCCCTACATTAGGATTTATTGGTTCTTATAAGATACTTGAACGGCATTTTTTTTACTACCTCAGGTAGTTTCATTCTTTTTTAAATGACTCATCGATTCCAGCAATAGGTACATCTCTGGCATAATCATGTATGATATGTCAATTATTCCAAAGATTTTTCATCAAAGAAATCTAAATTTCTATTTTTCATATATTCTATCGAACAATATTCATCCATCCTTTATGTTTGACGACACATGTATTTTTATTGTTATTATTCAGTTCATGAGTTGTGGACTATTGTCCATTGTAAATTGTAATTAGAGATTGTTATAAGGTAGTGAGCCTTCCTTTGGGTTGAAGCCCTTGTTGTATTTGATCAGTGAACTCTAGGATGTGTGTTTGAATGCATGTGCATTCCCTTGTAATAATCCTAATAGGGTATAGTGCTTTTAATAGAGACATCATCTTGTGGGTTTCATCTCCACTGTGGTTTTTGACTTAACCAGGTTTCCACGTTAAAAATATTGGTGTTATGTGTTGAATAATGTGTTGTGATCTTGCATTAATGTTTATTATTCATATCTAAGATTAATATTATAGGTTGGATAAATATTTAAAGTTTTGGGACACATACCCCCCCCTCAGTTGTGTGTGTGTTGTCTTGATTCTAATAGAAACTTCATCCCCTATAGAATTTTTTACAGACCTGATCATTGTAGTTTAGTCACCTTCAAAATAGTTCCCTTTCACCTTTGTGATTATAGGCTCCACCTTAAAAATGTTGAAGAATCGACAGTCTTCATTTATCTTTCATACAGATCTGAAGTGCTTGGGTGTGAATTAGACATGTTGGCAGAGGGGTGTTGCATAGAAAGAGCCTGAATCTCATGTTCCTCCAAAGTGGCTGGCAGGATTTTATTCTCAGTCATGATGAGACTTTGATTATTTGGATTTGATATTTCTGCATTTGTAGAGAGTTTTAAAATCCTTCCCAATCTTCTCTTAGAATCATTATGTCCTACATTTGGTGTGCCAATGACTTGACGTGGCTCACTGAAAGATCCAGGTTTGGACTATTAAGTCTTAATAGAGGAAATTGATAGTTGGCTTTTCACCTTCAAATACTTCATCATGTCTTATTTATCGAGTTCACTGCATCTTGTAATTTTGCAAGCACTTTGATGGGCCTCCTTAAAGGCCATCTTTTCAAATGTTTTTTTTTCTTTCCAGTAGTTTACTTGTAGAATAGATACTTAAACTTATGGTTTTATATGTATATTTTGTATATGTAAGGACATAAGTAGTAAAATGGATGAAAAAGGGAACATAATATATTTGCTTGGAACTGATGGATAAATTGATAATATACATTTGTTATATGCTAATGAATGATCATATTTCCTCTGCTATGTTTGTGGGTAGTTTCCTTCCTGTAGCCATGTGCCTTGCAAGATTATTAATTGGAATCTAACACTTCTTTCCTGATATTAATGATGAAAATCTATATGTCTCGGAGGTTGTGTGTGCATTGATTATGTGGAAAGGATCAGTCGTGGTGAATTAAAGATCAACATCGTGATGCCGAAGAAGTCAAAAGATAGTCATTGTTGCAAATATGCCATCATGTCGAAGAGGTCGAGAAAGAAGTTGAAGCAAGTTAAGGTGTCGCTACAAGATCTTCACGGGAAGAACAAGTCAATTTAGTTTCTTGTTAAAGACAGCGCGTGGATCTAGAGGCGCCACGTACTATATTCTGGGAAGAGTAATTCTCTATGGCTGATATTTCTGTTATGAAGCATTATGAATTTGTAACGATCCTCATTAATGGAGTGATCTTAGATTTTGGGAGTAGTTGTAGATTTCCTTTAAATAAGATGACTATTGTAACTCTTTGGAGTTATTTGAGTTAGTACTTGTTTCTGAATAGAAGTTGATACAATTGTTGTACTATTTATCCAATGTATTTTCCATGACTGAATAGAATGCACAGGTTGATTTCAATTCTGATATCTTAATTGTGTTTCTATTCACTCATCTAAGGGGGCCCACTTGGTGAGTGAATTCCCTTGTTAGAGTATAATTCATTTCCATGTTTTAGAGAAGTAAATAGAACTTTGTTGTTCCTGCAGCCACTAGTAACAGAACTAGTAGACTGTTCCTGTAACATAGGCAGGTAGAGCAGTTCCTATCTGTAATTACTGTTTTCCTAGAGTAAGAGCATTTATTTGAGTTAGCATAGATTTCCTGAAGCTTAATGCATTTCAAGTTCATAGGTTTAGCTATGAGAATCAATGGAGTTTGAAGCATATACTTTGCAAATGCCATTCCAAATTTACGTCCCTGGTCGATAATTAAATGAGATTGAATGATCCAATTAGAAACCATTTAGGGTGTCCAATCCTAAAATAAGAAGTCTAATTCTATGGGTTTCTAAGACAATTTTTTATCCAAGAACACTTATTTCCATCCCTCATAGAGAGTGTCAATGAGTAGATCTTTCCTTGTTGTCAAGACCATGAGCTATGACAAATCTATCGAGTTTTATTAAGTATGTTTGTATAACTGCCAATCCTTCATGCTAATCTATACTCCAACTATATTAACTATCACAGGGTTCAACACATTGATCTTTGACACATCGGGTACATACTCATTATGAATTTTTCCAATACATTCATTTTGGAAATAATGATAATGGACTAGAAT
>MU227611.1:1428858-1441794 GCA_018584345.1 Thuja plicata | reverse complement strand
TGGATCATAGATAGTGGCTGCACTCACCATATGACTGGTGACAAACAAAATTTTGAGACTTTTGAATACTATAATGGTGGTTCAGTAAGAATGGGTAATGATACACCTTGTCCAATTGAAGGTAAAGTAACTGTAATGTTGAATAACCTGATAAAATGTGAAAATTCTTATTGGGTGAAAGGATTGAATTATAATCTATTGAGTGTTTCTTAGCTAAATAATTCAAGTCACAGAGTAGAATTTGAAAATAAGAAGGCAAAGATCTTCAATGAATCAGGAAGGCTGATTGGTACCGATGAACAGACAAAAGGTAACTTATTCTATCTAAATGATACTGAAACCACTTGCTTAATGGCTAGAAATGAAAACATATGGTTATGGAATAAAATATTGTGTCATGTAAACTTTGACAACATGATAAAGATAAGAAAAAATAGAAATGTAAGAGCCTTACTGACGATGACTAAGCCCGACACTATCATGTGAAAAAATTGTCAAAAAGGTAAGATGACAAAGTCTAGTTTCAAAACCAAAACCCATACATCTGATGTCACTCTAGAATTAGTCCATACTGATCTATGTGGACCCATGAGGACAAAGAGTTACTATGGTGATAGATATTTTATTCTCTTTGTTGATGATTACTCTAGAATGATGACAATTATGTTTCTAAAAGATAAATCAAAAGCATTCAAGATGTTTAAATGGTACAAATAAATGGTAGAAAAACAAAGTGGTAAAGAACTGAAATGCTTAAGATCAGATAGAGGAGGGGAATTTATTTTAGATGAATTCACTAAATTTTGCAATGAGCATGGCATCAAAAGACAGATCTTTGCAACGAGAACACCACAACAAAATGGAATTGCTAAAAGAAGGAACATATCCATTGTTGATTGTGCAAGGACAATGATGATAGAGAAAGGCATCACCCAAATATTTTGGAGGGAAGCTGTCAGTACTGCTGTTTACACATTGAACAAAGTACAATTAAAGAAAGACACCAAGAAGACACCCTATGAGTTATGGTATGGTTACACACCCAATGTAAGTTACTTCAAGATCTTTGGTAGTCAATGTTATATCTTAAAAGATGATACAAATGGAAATATTGACTCCAAAAGTGATGAAGGTATATTTTTAGGGTATTCCACCAAGAGCAGGGCTTATAAATGTCTCAAAAAATCCTCTAACAAAATTGTTGAAAGTGCCAATGTAAAGATAGATGAGTTTGCAGAGAAGAATGAAAAGGAAAGCACAAAAGAACCAGAGGACTATAATATGTGTGTTTACAATGAAGAACCTGAAACTCTACCTGAGCAACAATGTATAACTCCCGAGAAACATATTATATCACCCGAGCATCAGGCTGCAAATACCAAAAATTAGGATGTTGCTCAAGATAATGTACCAAGTGATGAAGATCATAATGAAGGAAAAAATGATGATCAAGATGATAGACAAGTAATTGAACTTGTACTTTCTAGATATGTCAGAAAGAACCATCCACATAACCAGATCATTAGAGACAAGAAGGCTGGTATGAGAACCAGAAGTAAGTCTCTAAACACAAGATGTCTAATTTGTGATTTTGAGCCAAAATCTGTCAATGATGTACTTGATAATGAAGAATGGATTAGTTCTATCTATGAAGAAATTGAGAAGATTGAGAAAAACAAGACATGGACACTTGTACCGAGACCAGATGACAAGAATGTCATCAGTACAAAATGGATATTCATAAATAAGATGAATGAGAATGGAGAAGTCACCAGAAACAAAGCAAGACTAGTATGCAAGGGGTATGCACAAGAAGAAGGGATTGACTATGGATAAACCTTTGCACCTGTTGCTAGGCTAGAAGGAGTGAGGATATTACTTGATTATGCTGCATTCAAAGGATTCAAGGTATACCAGATGGATGTCAAGTCTGCATTCCTAAATGGAATAATTGAGGAAGAGGTATACATTGAGCAACCAGAAGGGTTTGTTGATCCAGACAAGAGGAACATGGTATCTTGACTACACAAACCCATGTATGGATTGAAACAAGCACCATGAGCCTCATATGAAAGCCATCATTCCTATCTCATAAGTAATAGATTTGTAAGAACTAGTGAAAATAGTAATCTTTATTTGAAGGAAAATATTGATGCTAACATTTTGATTGCTGAAATATTTGTTGATGACATCATATTTGGAGGAAATGATATGCTATGAAAATCATTTGAAAATTAAATGAGCAAAGAGTTTGAGATATCTATGTTTGGAGAGATCAAGTTCTTTCTTGGTCTACATATTATGCAACAAGATGAAGGCATTTTCATTACACAATCCAAATACATCAAGGAAGTGCTAAAAATATTCAAGATGGAAGATTCCAAGCTAGTTGGAACACCGATGACAACTGGATGCAAGCTGACAAAGGAGGACAAGTCACCTGAGGTAAATCAGAGTTTGTACAGATCAATGATTGGCAAACTCATGTATGTTGTACATACTAGACCAGATATTTCACATGCAGTAGGAATAGTTGCAAGATTTTCTACTAATCCCAAGGAATCACATATGACTTCTGTGAAAAGACTCCTAAGATATCTGAAGAATACCGAGGACTATGGCTTATGGTATAAAAGAGAAGGAAAATTTGAACTTAAGGCCTTTACCAACGTTGATTGGGATGGAAACATTGATGACCAAAAGAGCACAACTGGAGGAGCATTCTTTGTGGGTGACAGACTTGTCACATGGATCAGCAAGAAGCAAGGATGCATCTCTCAGTCTACTGCATAAGAAGAGTATGTTGTTGTTGCTGAAAATTGCTCAAATATTGAATGGATCAAACATTTACTAGAAGGTATGCATATGAAAATTCTTGAACGAGTAATTATCTATTGTGAAAATACCAGTGCAATAAAATTTTTCAAGAATCTAGTCATGCATTCTAAGACAAAGCATATTTCTATCAAGTATCATTATTTGAGAGAACAAGTTCAAGCAAAGGAGGTGATACTTGAGTTTGTGCAATAAAAGGAACAATTAGTTGATATCTTCACCAAGCCAGTGCCCAAAGATACATTTGAGTACTTGAGAAAGAGACTAGGGGTCAGAACCTTGTATACTAGTCAGTTGATGACCAGAAGGCTGCATCAACCTACATATTATCATAATATCACTCATGTTGATGCAAGAAAAAATATGGACTTCAAAGAAACCTCTGTACACGGCAAGGTATTTATCTACTCTAAGCACGAAAGTTGTTATATTGCTGATGGAGTATATTATGGATAGAAATATTGTTTGGCATTACTGTCAAATATTTGTTTGGCATTGTTGTCAAAGGGAGAGATTATATCCATTATCACATTAGGGAGATATTATATCCATCACATTATCCAAAGGGAGAGATGTAACCAGAAAGGGAGAATACATACAAAGGAAGAGATTGCTGACAAGAGAGAAAAGAGACATCAAAAGAAAAGAACAGTCAAAGGGAGAGAGTTTGACACAAGAAGAGAACACATCACATCAGAAGAAGAAATATTATACATCTATCCAATGAAGGGATTGAAGACGGATAGAGAGTTAAAAGAATCAAATCTAAGCTATGTGAGCTTATCGAGGACCAGATATATGTATCGGTTATAGTACATAAGATTGGTAGTTTGATGAACTTCAAGTGTTATATTTCATATTGTATTAGTCAAAATATAGTGTGATAATATAGTATGTTTCCATCAATGCCAAAGGGAGAGATTGATGAACTATAACTGATTAAATGTTTGAAGATGTTAAGTCGATGATCACCAAGACATAGAAAGTTAATGCAAGACATCAAATCAGTTAATGTATTGTATTTTCATTGATGTAAACTTGATATAATTTGTATGGTCATGTACATACTACTAAAGACTTCAAGGAACCAATGAATCAAAGGCTATGTTATCAGTAATGCATAAAAGTAAAGTATTCACAAAGTGAATGTATACACCAACAAAGTGCACATCGACGGTCAGAGTAAACCAACACGAGAAAAGTCACAGTGTTACCCAATGAGAAAAAGCAGAGCATTACCAATGAGCAAAGTCACAATGTAATCTGACGGACAGAAGCACAGTGTAACCCGACAGACAGATTTATAGTGGTGCCCGATGGATAGACAAGGACAGAGATCCCGAAGACAACTGAAGTCACACCAATGGAACAGTTAGTTGTCATCGACGACTAACTGAAGTATTGACCGACAAAACAAAGAGTTTAGAAACAACAAAATGATTAGCTGTCAAGAGCTAAATATAGACTTAACTGGTACTTATCATTGTTTTAATCAACAAGATAAAGCCAAAGATAAGTAAAGGATTTAAAGTTAATTAGTCTAGTTGGCAAGAAGATCTCTACGAGATAAATCAAGAGTTTTGCTTTAAATCTAATTGGCGAGAATTGTGGATCATGCCAAGATCAAGAAAGCCAAGAAATGGTGAAATCATGTCAATATAAGAGACAAGCTTATTCAATGTGAATAAGGAGAGTGACAAGAGAATAGATGCTGAAGAGATTTTGAAGGAGAAGAAGTCTTCATTCAGACCTGATCAATCAAGCTGTGGAAAGAGCTAAATTTTGCAGACACTAACGAATAAGGATACAACATCACAGAGAAGAACAATGTGGAGCAAAGGTATTGAATTGATAACAATGATTAGAAATGTAAAGCACTTACAATAGATCTAAAAATCTACAATTCAAGTTGGATATGTGAACAGATCAATTTACTGTTTCAGTTTAACCATTGAAGCATCAAGTCTCTTAACCGAGCAGGACTTAAAAGTCTTTTCTAATTGAGATACATCCCAAGGAGTATCAAAAAGTTTGATCATACAAAGTAGCATTGGATATGCCTGATACCTATTGACAGGCCAAGTGAGTGTTTGATCAAGGATGGTAGCATTAGATGCCAGATACGAAGTGACAAAATATTCATTTAAATCCTCTAACTAGGTCACACCTAATAGTGTGTTTGTAACCTTTAACAGGGTTGGCTCTTCACCAAGCTCACTTCAGAAGAGTAAAATTTTGGGTTACTGGTCCCAGTGGTTTTTCCCTTAACAGGGTTTCCATGTTAAAAATCCATGTGTCTGTTGGAAATATTGTTGGAAAGCTACAATGGAAACAATTGTTATTTTGTCATTGATGTCAAACCTTAACTGGTAAGACTATTGATATCTATTTGAGCACCATATCTATTGATTGATGATGAAGATTTAACAAGAAGACCAAGTGGAATGGTTGAGTTATGAGAAATCACAAGGGTACTTGATTAGTTGGCACATTGGTAAAGTAATGTGTTGTTTATCTTTCGATGACAGTTTACTGAGAACAGTTTGTGCTGAGCAAAGTCGGTGTTGACTGAGCACCAGTAAATTGCCGAGGAAACTAGTGGTGACCGAGCGGAAGAACACAGTGTTGGCCGAGAAATAGTATTTTTGTTATTGTTGAGATTTGAGATTTCTGGCCGACATATTGATTTTATTGTGAAATGTAAATTTAATTGAGGATAAGTACGTTTGATCCACACTATGTAAATGCATGGGTAACTGTAATTAATGCATGGATCAAATATTTAATGAGTAATTGCTTTGGAGAAGTAAATTAAATGTAATGATGGAAAGATCTATTGGATCTGACCTAACCTAAGATCTACAATCTTGATTAAGCGGAAAAAGATCTATCCGACCTAGATGAAGAGGTATAAGATAACCTCAAGGGGTTATTTATGATATATGGAGAGTATGCAAGAGGATTGCATAGTTAATTGACTGATTAGCATGATCTAAGCAGAGAAGGCTGAACAAAGAAGCAGAGAATTATATGAGTGATTGCTTGATGAGATTCCAAGAAGATCTGAAGATTGAAATGAGAATGGAGGCCACTCAGTGAATTAGCATTAGAGTTGAATTGGATCTGGATTTGCAAAGTAAGTTGTATGTATCATATCACACCTATTGATTACTTTCTAACCATTATATTAGTCAAAATTATTTAACTAGGTTGACCTAACAGTCATTGTGTAAATCCTTTTAGCAAGGTGACATTCAGGTGGAATGTTCTAAATCCTCTAACAAGGCCACTCTTGACAGGGTGATTAAATGCTTTAACCAGGTCACATTTAGCAATGTGTTTTGTAACCTTTAACAAGGTTGGCACCTAATAGAGCTCACTTTAGAAGAGTGAAAAGTTGATAGCATGTTATCGGTGGTTTTTTCCATATTGGGTGTCCACGTTAAATTCTGGTGTCAACTTGTGTGAATATGTATGTTGTGTTTTACTTTTAAGTTTCTACAAGCTGATTACATCTGAACAGTAAACTGCATATGTATGTTATTATTGCCAAGAAGATCTGAGTTGTTCAAATTGGTATAAAGTTTTAATGGGAACATCTAGACCTGAGGATAATTGATTCACCCCCCTCTTAGTTATTATGAATTCATTCTAACAATTGGTATCAGAGCTTTGGTCTCTTGAAAACAACTTTAAGGTACTTGGAGCAAAAGATCAAAATGTATAAGAAGGAGGTACCAAAGCTGAACAAAGATAACTTTCCTGCATGGAAAAGTTTGATGAAGTTGCATCTGGATGGTATTGGTGATTCAACTAACACTATGTTGAAAATGCTTATGTAGCCCCCACTGCACCTGCTACAGCTGCACAGTTAAGAGAAAACCAGGAGCACAATCAAGCAATGTTGGAGATTGCATCATCGCTGAACTATCATGAGTTTGAAGACATAAAGAATTGTACAATTGCAAAGAAAATGTGGGATACCCTAGAAACCATCTATGGATGTGACACAAATGTGCTAAGAGCCAAATCTAAAAGCTTAAGAGGTAAGTTTGATGAAATGAAAATGCAAGAAGGAGAAAATATAGTTCAATATTATGGTAGGATAAAAGAAGTGGTAAATGCTATCAGAGGAGCTAAGGGAACAATTGATGATAATACCATTATGAGCAAGGTACTGAGGACTCTTCTTCCTATTTATGCTATTAGAGTTTATGCAATTCAAGAGTTAAGATGTACTTCTAATAATAATTTGACTTTGGAAGGTTTGGTAGGCAAACTTACTGCATTTGAGATGTCAAATTTTGATAACTACACTCCATAAGCTATTGAATCTGCATTCAAATCCCAGTTGATCCTTAAAAAATCAAAGAAAGGAAAGAAATGTGTGAATAGTGAAAACAACACTACTAATGATGATCTAGAAGAACTTGAAGCACTCATGGCAAAAAAGCTATCTAGAGGAAAAATAAAATTCAAAGGTAAACTCCCTATCATTTTTTTTCATGTAACAAAGTTGGTCATATTGATGCAAGATGTCCTGATAAGAATGACAAAGATGAAAGAAAGGATAGCAAGTACAAAGATAGAAAGGATGATCGAGACTTCAGAAAGTATAAGGATTACAAAGACAAAGGTAAGAAATATTTTTATATAGCTGAAGAAGCTTCTGACAGTGAATCTAACAATTCTAATGAAAATGATATAGAAGTTGTGTATGTTGTTATGAAAAATGATGAACTGATGATGATGAGAAAACTGCACTAATTTCTTATATGAGTAAAGGTGACTATTGGATTATTGATAGTGGTTGTTCACATCACATGACTAGTGACAAAGATAAATTTGAAACCCTAGATCAGTGTAAAGGTGGTTATGTTAAATTTGGTAATGATGCACCATGTCTTGTTAAAGGGAAAGGATCAATTATCTTGACTGACAAGATCAGATGTAACAATGTATATTGGGTTGATGATCTTAAATATAATTTATTGAGTGTTGCATAGTTGAATACTTCTGGTTACAGAGTTGAGTTCCATCACAGGAAAGCAAAGATCTATGATGCCAATGGAGAACTAGTTGGAGGTGGTGAGCAAACAAAAGGTAACTTGTTCTATCTAGATTTAGCTGATGAGACATGCTTGTTTGTATAATATAATGATGTTTGGTTATGGCATAAAAGGTTGTGTCATGTAAACTTTGATAACTTGGTAAGCATATGAAAATTGAAAAAGGTTAGAGGGCTGCTTAAGTCAAAGAAACCTGAAAATGCAATGTGTAAGCAATGCCAATTGGGAAAGATGACCAAATCTAGTTTCAAAAGAAAAACTCATACTTCTGAGGAAATAATGGAATTAGTTCATGCTAACCTTTTTGGACCCATTGGAGAGAAAAGTTACTGTGGAGACAAATATTTCATTCTATTTGTTGATGATTACTCAAGAATGATGACTGTTATGTATCTTAAAGAAAAATCTAATGCATTCCAGTTATTTAAGTGGTACTTGGAAAAAGTTGAAAAAGAGACAAGTAAAAATCTAAAATGTCTAAGATCTGACAGAGGAGGTGAGTTTATTTCTAATGAGTTTTACAGGTTCTGAAATGACCAAGGGATAAAAAGAGAGATTTCCACACCTAGGACACCACCACAGAATGGTATTGCTGAAAGAAGAAACAGATCCATCATGGATTGTGCCAAAACACTAATGATGGAAAATAATGTTGCACAGAAATATTGGAGAGAATCCGTAAGTACATCAATCTATACCCTGAACAGAGTACAAGTCAAGAAAGGTACTAATGCTACACCTTATGAGCTATGGTATGGATATGCACCTAATGTAAAATATTTCAAAGTTTTTGGAAGCAAATGTTTCATACTGAAGGATAACAAAAATGGGAAACTTGATGCTAAAGGTGAGGAAGGCATATTTCTTGGTTATTCAACAAAAATTAAAGCTTATAAGTGTTTGAATTCTAACACTAACAAAATTGTGGAAAGTGCAAATGTTAGAATTGATGAGTATGCAGAAAGAAATGAAGCTGAAGGAACACATGAACCCGAGAGTTACAAATCATTTGTTTATATGGATGAGGAAGATTCTAATACATTACCTGAACCTGCGAATGAGGTTGCCGAGCAACAGCTAGTACCCACCGAGTCTTAGAATGAGATTTCTAGGAAATATGAGGTAAATGCCGAGCTATATGATGGAGATGTCGGTCACAGAATCAACCTGAAATGAACAAGAATGATCAACTTGAAGCAGAAAAAGAACCTACTCTAGCAAAGTATGTAAGGAGGCACCATAAACCTGATCAAATCATAGGATCAAAGGATTCTAAAGTTATGACAAGAAGTAAGTTGAGATAAGATACATGCTTATTATGTGATTTTGAGCCTAAAATAGTAAAAGATGCCTTAGACAATGAAGATTGGGTACAAGCCACGAATGAAGAAATTGAACAGATTGAGAAGAATAAGACTTGGACACTTGTACCTAGGCCGAGTGATAAAATGTAATTGGTACTAAGTGGGTGTTCAAAAATAAGCTAAATGAACATGGAGAGGTAACAAGAAACAAAGCTAGACTGGTATGTAAGGGTTATGCACAAGAGGAAGGAATTGATTATGGTGAAACATTCACCCTAGTTGCAAGATTGGAAGGAGTAAGAATGTTACTTTCATATGCAGCCTATAGAGGTTTTAAAGTTTATCAGATGGATCTAAAGTCATCATTTCTAAATGGAATATTAGAAGAAGAAGTATATATTGAACAAGTTTATGGATTTTTTGACCCAAGCAAGAGGAATATGGTTTGCAGATTACACAAAGCACTATATGGATTGATGCAAGCACCAAGAGCATGGTATGAGAGATTGCACAATTATCTGATGAAGAATGGATTTTCAAGAACCAATGACAAAAACAACTTGTATTTCAAGACAGAGCAAAGTAAAGGTACTTTATTGGTTGAAATATTTGTTGATGACATTATATTTAGTGGACAAGATGTGTTATGCCAAGCATTTGCAAAGGAGATGCAAACTGAACTTGAGATGTCTATGTTTGGTGAGATATAAAAATTTGTTGGCTTACAAATATATCAGATGAAGAATGGTATCTATATTACTCAATCAAAATATGTCAAGGAGAACCTAAATTTTTTTTTATGGAATGGAAGATTCAAAACCAGTGAGTACACCCATGGCTACTAGATAGAAGTTGACAAAGAATGATGATACAAAAGAAGTGAATCAAACTCTTTACAGATCAATGATTGGAAATCTGCAATATGTTGTACAGAGAAGACCTGATATTGCACTGGTTGTTGGTATTGTTGCAAGATTTTCTACCAATCCCAAGGAAACTCATATGATGGTAGTAAAAAGGATTCTGAGATATTTGAAAGGAATAGATGAATATGGTCTGTATTACAAAAATATTGATAAGTTTGAGCTCAAAGATTATACTGATTTTGATTGGGCTGGAAATGTAGATGACATGAAAATCACCACAGGAGGAGCATTTCTTCTGGGAAAAAGATTAGTTTCATGGATAAGAAAGAAATAAAATTGCACCTCACAATCTATAGCTGAAGCCGAGTATGTAGCAGAAGTAGTTAATTGTTCTAATATTGTGTGGTTGAAGATACTACTGAAAGGTATGAAAGAAGAGATCACATAACTAGTTGTCATATATTGTGATAACATGAGTGCCATTAATATTTCTAAGAACCTTGTAATGCACTCTAAGACAAAGCATGTAGCTATCAAGTATCATTACTTGAGGGAGCTAGTTCAGAAGAAGGAAGTGAGACTAGAATATGTGAATACTAAAGAACAGTTAGCAGACATATTTACAAAGGCACTACCCAAGGATGCTCATGAGTATCTACGAGGTAAATTAGGGGTGATTCCCGTAACTAAGGCTAGTTAGTTTAGAATGACATTGTTGCATCAAATGTTATATTTAGAATATTTGACACATTGATGCACATGCAGTCACACTTTAGGAAGTTTCCTAAAGCTATGAAAGACAGACAAAGAAAGAAAAGAGAATTAGTCATAAGCATGATGATAGGAATAGCATGATACAAAGTTTAGAACATAAGAATGTACATGATGAAGATGTCAACATCTTTGGCATTGTTGTCAAAGAGGGAGAAGTTTACTTAAAAAGAGAGAAGTTTATTGAAAAAAAGAGATTGTTGTCAAAAGGAAGATATTAATGACAGAGGGAGTCTACAAATGAACAGATACAGAAAGATTGCAGTGTGATTACAGACACAAAAGGAGAAAATGTTTTACAGATGAGAATCAGAATGAAGCTAAAGACATTAATGAAGATTTATTCATATCAAGGAACACAGGCAGAATTTTTGGATTGTATGGTAACTATGATTGAAAATTATTGCTTTATTGTTTAGTGTTTCCATCAATGCCAAATAGGGAGATTGTTGGAAATATACAATGGAAACAATTGTTGTTTTGTCATTGATGTCAAACCTTAACTGGTAAGACTATTGCTATCTGTTTGAGCACCATATCCGTTGATTGATGAAGGAGATTTAACAAGAAGACCAAGTGGAATGGTTGAGTTACAAGAAATCACAAGGGTACTTGATCAGTTGGCACATTGGAAAAATAATGTGTTGTTTATCTTTTGATGGCAATTTACTGAGAAAAGTTTGTGCCAAGCAAAGTCAGTGTTGATCGAGCGCCAGTAAATTGCCGAGGAAACTAGTGGTGACCGAGCGGAAGAACACAGTGTTGGCCGAGCAATAATATTTTGGTAATTGTTGAGATTTGAGATCTCTGGCTGACATATTGATTTTATTGGGATATGTAAAGTTAATTGAGGATAAGAACGTTTGATCCACACTATGTAAATACACGGGTAACCATAATTAATGTATGGATCAAAGATTTAACTAGTAATTGCTTTGGAGAGGTAAATTAAATGTAATGATGGAAAGATCTGATGACATGTAACTGATAAAATGTTTGATAATATTAAGTTGAAGATAATGCAAGGCATTAAGTCAGTTAATGGTTTTTATTGTCATTGATGTCAACTTGATATCATTTTTACGGTCATGCACATAATGCAAAAGACTTCACAGAATCAATGGAACAAAGTTTATGCTTTCAACAATGCATAAAAGTCAAGTATTCACTAAGTGACAGATAACACCGATGAAGTGCACACCACTGGTAAAGGCAAAGAAGAAAAGTCACCATGATACCTGACGAGCAAAAGACAGTGTTGCTCGATGAAGCAAAACCACAGGATGCCCGACGAGCTGGAGACAAAGTTGCCCGACGAGAAAAAATCCAATGATACCCGACGGACAGAGATCCCGAAGCTAACTAGAGTCATGCCGACGGAACTGTCAGTTATCTTTGACAACTAATTGAAGAATTGACGGACGGAATAGAGATTTCAGAAAAAGACAAAATATATAGCTGGCAAGAGCTAAAGATAGACTTAACTGGTTGTTTTCTTTGTTTTATTAGACTAGAGTTAAGTATTTGATTTAAAGCTGATTTATACAGGTGGCATGAAGATAAATATGAGACAAAGAAGGAAAAGTAGGAGTTATGCTTTAAATCAAATTGGCTAGATTGTTTTTTTTTCCAAGAATCAAGAATCAAGAAACAGTGAATATCATTTCTATATAAGAGACAAGCTTAATTCATTTTCGTATCACATGAAAAGGGGATTAAGGGGAGAAAATAGAAAGAGGATGCTAAAGAGAAACTGATGAAGAACAACTTCATGTAGTACTGATCAATCAAGTTGAAGGAGAGCTAAGGAATTTTGCAGACACCGACGAACAGTAAGCACAACATCACAAAGAAGAAAGTATGGAGCACAAAAGAATTGAATTGATACATTGATTAGAGAGGTAATGTACTTAAATAGATCTAAAAATCTGCAATTCAAGTTGCATTAGAAACAAGTCATTTTTTTTTAGTTTAACCATTGAAGCATCAAGTCTCTTAATAGAGTAGGACTTAACAGTCTTCTATATATTGAGGTACATCCCAAGGAGTGCCAAAAAGGTTGATTCATGAAAGTAGCATTGGATATGCCCA
>MU227611.1:1339438-1402060 GCA_018584345.1 Thuja plicata | reverse complement strand
CCATGCAATCAGGGGCAACACTCCGCGCGTAGCATGTATTGACAATGCCATTTGGTCTTCTGAAATGTTACATTCGTTCCTTCTTTTCCCATTTTCCCTCCTTCACACAATAAAAGTTACATTTTTTATTTTTTTTTTGACCTTTATGCACGTGTTGGTCGCAATTTCGACCAACACGGGCATAAAAGTAAAAAAAAGAAAAGTTAACTTTTATATTGCGACCAAACAAACCAATTTTGCAAGTTGGTCGAAAAGTTTGGTCACAATTTAGGGTCAAATCTATTAGTGGGAGGAGCAAATTTTGTTTTTGATAGAGGTAAGCTGAATTTAAATTTTGTTTATGGCTTTGGGCCATCAAACCTAGTTTGAATCCTTCAAATCAGGGAAATAAAGAGGCAGAGGTTATGTGACTCTACTAAGCATTTAGTTGTAGATAAGTTTTGGTTTGTACATATTCTTGGTTTTTCTATTTTACGGTTTTTGCGTTGGGTTTTGTTTTTGTCCCTGGTATGCTTTTCCTAGAGATATGGAATCTAGTGTTGATCTTGTATTCAACCTTCCTCAGTCGGAGCCACTGTTGGGACTGTAAAATTTTTTGGGTTACAATGATGTTCTTCCTTCCTTTTCCTGTTAAAATCTTGCCAGTTCTTAAACCCTAGTTGTTCTTCCACATGTTTAAACACTTAAGTCTCTTATGTTCCTTATGAAATCATGTTACTTTTTGGGCCACTTAAGTTCTTGTTAACCATGTGCCTTTATGTTGTCATGCGCGGACCCTATTTCTTATGTGTCCTAAGTTCTAGCGGGGTCTATGTTTTATTTTTTTCCTAAGTCCTAAGTCTCCATGGGTTTTATTTGACACATATGTCAAGCATGTTTATTTTAATCCAACAGCTGGTACATTGCCTCAAGGGAAACATGATCATTGAATATCCATTTAGGCATCACGCCTGAGTTCCATGTGTATTTCTTAAGATCATGAGGTCAGCATTTGTCAAAGCTATTGACATGTTCGTGCACCGTCAGATCTATTTTCATCGCACGGTTGGTGCATTTTCGCTATCTAGAGATGTAGGGAATTTATTCTTCATGGCTCTGTGCCTTTCTGAGACATGAAAAGTGGCCAAGATATAGGGAAGATAAGCATTGACTGGATCATTTTCAATCTAACGCTGGGCATAATCCCTTAAATGAAGTTGCATGATCATTACTCATTGTGGGATTGCACCGTGTTGATAGTTGTCCTTCTGAGATCAAAGGCCCAAAGAGGTCGTGGTACATCAAGTCTTTTTTCATCGTGTGGTTGGCATGATGCTTCTATCTAAAGATGCAAGTTGTTTATCCTTCGCAGGTTTAAGCCTTTGCACCACATAGCAGTTCATGGGACACGGTCAGGGTTGCAGTATTGATGCAGGACCGTCATATCAAATTTCATCAAACGGTATGCATAATGCCTTGAACGGAAGTTGTGAGATTTTTAAACCTTTGCAAAATCACACCTTGGTGCCATGTGTCCTAATTTGACCATGGGTTTGGTTTTGCAAACATAGATAAAGGTAAAGCAAGTTTCTTTTAATTTGACAGTGTGTGTGTTTCTGCTATGCAGAGATGCTCGATGTTTAAACCTTTAAGGTATTGTGCTTGGGTGATGTGTGTCTAGTATGATGAGGGAAATTCAAAAGCACCAAATGTTTTCACCTTAAGGGAGGAGATCAACGAATATGTTTTAAACATGGATTTGAGATTTTTTCTGGGTTGTTGATGGTATTTTCCACGCTAGGTGTGACCGTTGTAGCTGATATTTGAATTTTTAAATCCTTTCCTAAGGGTTTGAAGTGGTGGCTCTGCATTCCAAGTTGTTGAAGAGTAAATAGATCAAATATGATCTCTTGGGTCATGTTTGTACAGTTGTAGGATGTTGTGTGAAGCAAAATTGGGCATTTTTAAAGTTTTATGAGGTAATTTGATATTTAGGGTATCTTATCAGATTTGAAAACTTTCATAACCCTTGGTCATCTTCCTGTCATTTCTGCCATTATTTTGGGTTCATTCCTGAGCTTTGGTGGTTGGAAAATTAGATCAAATCCTTGGTTAATATTTTGAAGAAAGATCAGTTGATGTTTGCAGCATGGACTGGGGTAGTTTTCCTGAGTTTTTTTATTGTAAAAGATGTCTCTTTTTTTTTCTGCAAGGCATTGTTCTCCTACATCCCGAGGTGATTGATGGCTACAGATAAGATTTTTCATAGGATACAGTGATGAAGAGTTTTTACTTAATGATGGCTTGGTTCCCAAGCTTTGGTGGTTATGTTTTAGGGTTTGTCTCCCCTAAAGTGATCCAATCTTGTGGTATCCTGTGTCTATATTTAGAATTTTCTGAGTCATTTGTAAGGATGGGATTTTTATGCCACAAAAAGCTTGTAAGATCTTCATATTTGATTAATACTATCAGTGGTCTCCTTGGCTCTGATTTTATATGTATATGATGTTTTGATATCAATATATGTATGTATTTCCTACTATATGTTTGATCTTATTGAATAGTTGTCTTTGTTCCAGCTTTTGTACTCATTTGGATTGGCTGTTAAGGACATCTCAGTCCATCACTTTGTAAGGCAGAGTGTCTAATTGGTTTAGGGTTTCTTTCGAGGAGAGAAAAATTAAGGTAGTTTTAGAGAGTAAAGGGTTGTGATGAATTTGATGATTATTTATGCTTTCAAGAGTGTGAACTGATTGTGTAAGGCATAATCAGATTCAATGATCATTGGTGGGATTTACATTTTATGTATGTTTTTGTTAAAGGTCTTTTCATTTGGAGTGACTCCATACCCACTGGATAGGGCACTGGTCTTGTGTGTCACAATTTGTGGTTCTCATCAATATTTATGAAATTTATCATCGTTTACATGTTTATGTTACATTCACTATGCATGCTCGTCTATGATACTATGAAATTTATCATCATTTACATGATTATGTTACATCGTCATTAATTAGACTTGTTTCTTGGCATAATCAAAATTTGGGTTGCATAGAGTCAAGCATTGTTGTTGTATAGGATTCTGAAAGAAAAAGATCCAACAGAACCCTCAGAAAGGGTATTTGTAGCTCCTAAAAGTGCAAACTCATATACTACAATTATTGGGCTTCTAGGTGTCATCCTCACCATGGTTTTTTCCCTCTTATAGGGGTTTCCTTGTGAAAATTACTATGTTATGTGTGTGAAATTTTTGGATGCTTGTTATTACTATTTCAGTCATATTTTTATTAGATGCTTGCTTTATAGGTTTGGAAAGCATTGCATTAGTTATTTTGTTCAGTGGTTGAATTAGTTCAATATCTGTTTGTACTAATTCACCCCCCCCCTCCTCTCAGTACCTATCATTCCCAACAATTGGTATCAGAGCTTAGGTTCTTTTGGTGATAAGTATAACAGCTTAGGGTAAAGATCCATTATCAAGGAGGAGTATAGGTATGAGATGCAACTTGATAATGAAAACAAGATGATTAGGGAGCTAAATGAAAAGTTGAGACATTCTCTTGCAAAGAGGAGAGAAATTGTTGATCAATTGAGTGAAAGTCAAGACTACATAGAAAAAATGTCTGAAGGAAGTATATCTAAACAATCTAAAGAATAAGTAGCAAATCTATTGGAAAATAAAAATAATCTTAAAGAGCATATGACTAATCTATAAAGAGAACTGGAAAGTTAGTCTGTTAAGATGTGTGAAGATCAGGAAGAGAAAAGGAGTATAGTAGCTACCAAGAAATTTGTTGATGGTGCCCTAAAAGAAAAAAGTGAAGAACTAATCAAACTAAGATAGGAATATATCCTATATCAGATTCAAATTAAGGATATTATTATAGAGAAATTTCAAGTATTAACTGAGAAAAAAATATTGGGAAAGATGAATGTGTCACTAAGGAAAGAACTGGAAACTCAGGAAGAAGAAAATGAAAAATTGAGAAGATACAATGAAAGCTCACAAAATCTTGATGAACAACTGAAGAGTCAATGAAGACACAGCGATACAACTGGTCTAGGTTATTCAGGAGAAGGAACATTCAAATTTGGAGAATCCTTTAATTTTCAACCTAAGGAGGCATAGAAAGATCAAAAGGTAGATCCAACCAAATTAGGTAAGAAACCTAACAAACCTAATTGCTATAACTATGGAAAGTTTTGGTATACTTAAAATGTGTGTAGAAGCATACTGATGAATAAATCCTACTCTTTTAATGGTTATTGTTACAATTGTCACAAGTATGATCATGTTGCATATGAGTGTAGATCTAGAAGTAGATCTATCAGTATTTCTAGTGGTGGTAACTTTGGTGGATATTGTTTTTCATGCAACAAGGATGGACACAAAGATGAAAATTGTAGGTCAATATTATATGCACTTAGGTCACATATTTCATTGGTGAATACTGTTAGAAGGGAAAGACAATTCAACACTACATGTTATGAATGTGGTAACTATGGACACATAGAAATGAATTGTAGAATGAGAACTATGAGAGGTAATGTTGGTCATTGTAAATCAACTAGTAAAGCATGTTTTTTTCTGTCATAAGATAGGTCATATAGAAAAATACTGTCAGTTTAAGAATCAATCACCTCATCAGTATGGAGATGGAAAAGGAAAGGAGGTTGCTAACATTGGTGAAGTCAGAAGTGATATGAAGAAGAATTGGGTGAAGAAAGGTGAACCAAATTCCTCTGAGTTGACTGAGAACTCCACAAGTTCAAGAAATGTGGAGGTTCCATCGGTAAACTAAGCATATTATTTTATTAGAAGGAGCACTTAAATAATAAAAAATTACCGATCCCCTGGACTCAAAGAGCGAAAAATATCTATATGCACATTATCGTGTTAGTTTCTATGATTTTCTATTTTGAGATTGTGTATTGACAACACTAATATTTCAAGGTCAAATATTTATTTAAGAGCGGTTATTGTTGTTGATTGAGCACCAATCGGTGGTTAAGTGTTAACCGGTGACATGTCACTATTCCTACTCTTGATGTATGTAATGTCTATTTCTCTAGTAGTATATAGAGGGAAAAAGTAACTTCTTTTCACACTTTTCACTTTCACTTGAAGAATTAGAAGAGCTATCTTGAGCTAGTGTGTGCAAAAGGCTACTTTTGTGATTAAGATCTGGCGATTATTTTATATCAAGTTTTTGTGGAACTCTAACCTCTATAGTGTAGAATATCATTTCAGTCAGTGGTTAGAAATGTATGGTGTTGTAGTTGGTCGTAATGGTAGAGAATGTTAATACACATGTTCTAGTGAACATTTTTTAGTAACCTCGGCCTGTATTCAAACTATATCCAATCAAAGAAGCTAAGATGGATATGTCTGGTGCCCTATCCACTATTCCTTGTGGTGTGATGTGTTCAAGATTTGTTTCTGAGTAGTTGAATGATTGTATGTTTATCATTGATGACAACATATAATACATAGTAGTGATTCTGTATGTACTTATCAGAATGATGACATTAAGGCTTGCATAGTTAGATACATGTTGTAGACATGTTTATTATGTTATGTTCATACACACAGATCTAGATATGATGTTTCAGTCAAGTTGTGTAATTCTATTATTGGTAGTTACAGTTCTGGAAGAGTATCTGTTCAGAGCTGACATATGTAACGTGTTTCTTAAGTTGCACCTATCTTTAGGATATGCGTGTGTATATTCATGATTAGTTATGAGTTGATGATTGTTATCTAAAGGTGCCAAACGTGTTTCAAGAATATTGAAAAGTTAGAGATAATTTGGTGAGGCCAACTTAGTGAAGCGTCACATCTATTCAGTTTATACTTGTGTGGTTGTAATTATGCTTGCATGCTTAGTAGAGCCGAAAATGATGTTATGAAGAGTTGTCTTACAGGTCCCATGATCTCATACTTTGAGGAAGATACTTATAGAAAGTCATTTGTGATACGCTAAGTGTGAATGATATGAAAAGAGACAGAAGATGTTTAGAGCAGAATATCAGATGTGGTTAATTCATCAAGAGTCTATGTGAAGAAGAAGTGAAAGATTAAAATACACTGGAACTGATCAAGACAACAGGTCTACTCTATAGTTCATCATCAGATATAGTGCATATCTGTTATACAGAAGGTTGTAGCCTTCACCATTAAGTAGTGAGATTTTGGACAGTGAGTCCACCACCCCTAACAAGGTTATTTGTAAAAGACTCCTAACAGGGTCTGACCCTTAACCAGGTCACTATACTTATTGCATTGTAAATTACAACTCCTAACAGGGTTGAAATATCTTCTAATAGGGATTACTATAAACAAGTATAGTTCATTGTGGGTGCTAATTCCCACCGGGGTTTTTACCATTTGGTTTCCCCATAATCAAATTGTGTGTTGTGTACTGTTCTATCTGAATATGTATTCACTTTATTGTATTCTGGAGTTAAAGAATTAAAAATAAGTAAAGTTACTTATAACTGATTCACCCCCCCTCTTAGTTATCCTTTGGGACTATTCTAACAATTGGTATCAGAGGCAAGTGCCTTGGAGAAGAAGCCTAATAGCTTAAGGTAGATCTGATGTCTTACTTCAGAAAAGAGAGGCCTAAGTTCGATGGAGAAAATTATCTGGATTGGAAAAACAAAATGATAACACATCTATAGTGTATTGGCTTTGAGATCTTTGAAATTGCTACACAAGAAGTTGTAATTCCTTCTCTGAAAGACCTTGCAAAGGATGATGCTACTAATAGACAAAAGGAAACATTTACCAATAACGCAATTGCTAAAGAATCCCTAATCAACGCCTTATCCGACAATGAATTTTCTGAGATCAAGAAAATTGACAGAGCATATACCATATGGAAGTATTTTTAAGATATGTTTGAAGGAGATGTTCAAGAAAAGAATGCGCGCAGGAAGACATGGAAAAAGAAATACAATAGTCTTGAGATGTCACCTAAAGTGAACATTAGAGCCTACAATCAAAGGATAAATGAAGCAGTCTCTGGAATCAAAAACAATGGTGGAGAAATATCAGAAGAAGACATAATGGACAAGCTGCTAACTACTTTAACATCAGACTATGAAAAAAAAAAAAGTATTCTAGAGGAAACCATGCAATTCTCACAAGACTTCAAGAGAGAGACTTTGATTAGCAAAATATCTGCATTTGAGATATCAAGATTGAAGATTGAACCTATAAGTGAAACAAATTTCAAAGCCTTAGTCCATGGTAAGAAATCCTTACACATCTCTAGTCATAATGAGAAAGAAGAAGTTGATGAGGAACTAGAAGAAATCATTGTTATAATTGCTAAAAGAGAAAAGAAAGGAAAAGGAAAATATGAAGGAAAAATTCCATTCAAATGTTTTTCATGCAACAAGATTGGTCACTTTGCATCTAAGTGTCCCACAAGAGTCAAGAAGTTCAGATCTGACTACAAACCTAAATATAAGAAGGAATGTTATCATGCTGAAGAAGGTGTAACTGATGAAGATTCAGGAGAAGATGAAATTGGATTCATTTCCCTTAGAGACATAGAAAGGTTGCTCGAGGAAATGAACATTGCAGATGAAAAGGAAGAACAAGAGTTAGCCTTAATTTCCAAAGCAGACATCAGAACTGATTGGATCATTGACAGTGGATACTCTCATCATATGATAGGTTACAAAGACAGATTTGTTCATTTAGAAAAATACAAAGGTGGTATATTTAGATTTGGAGATAACACTTCTAAACCTATCATAGGCAGAGGTTCTATCACTTTGGATGAAAAGAACAAGACAGATGATGTTCTATATGTTGATGGATTACATCATAACTTGCTAAGTGTTGGACAACTACTTGACAAAGGTTATCATTTGGAGTTCAAAGACAACAAGTGCATCATTAACAAAAAGGATGGAGACATGATTGCATCAGGCTCCAAAACAAAAGGTAATGTTTTTCAGCTCAATTCTAATGTAAGTTGTTTTGTTGCAAAAGTGGATGACAGTTGGTTATGGCACAAGAGACTTTGTCATATCAACTTTGATAACATAGTAAAGATAAGTAATGTCAAGGCAGTCAGAGACCTTCCTATTATTGCAAAACTAGTTGACACAATATGTAGGGAATGTGTTATGGGAAAGCATGTAAGGAGTTCCTTCAGAAGCAAGCATAACTCAGCTGAAAACAAATTGGACCTAGTGCATACAGATTTGTGTGGTCCTACCCAAACAAGATCATACTATGGAGAAAGGTATTTCATCTTATTTGTTGATGATTTTTCTAGGATGATGTGGGTTGCATTCTTAAAGGAGAAATCGGAAGCCTTTGAGAAGTTCAAAATATTCAAAGCTAAGGTTGAGAATGAATCTAGATTAAAACTAAAATGTCTGACCTCTGATTAGTTTTATGATTACTGTGAAGAACATGGAATAAAAAGACAGTTGAGTGCACCTAGAACCCCTCAACAGAATGGGATTACAGAAAGGAGGAACATGATTATACTTAATACAATACGCACTATGATGATTGAAGGAAAATTTGCACACACATATTGGAGAGATGCAATGAATACAACAGTCTATACTATAAACAGAACTCAATTGAGGCTAGGCACAGATAAGACACCCTATGAACTTTGGTTTGGTAATGTACCTAAATTAAAGTATTTTAAAATCTTTGGCAGCAAGTGCTACATCAAGAGAGATGATGGTGTTGGTAAGTTTGATGTCAAGAGTGATGAAGGTATTTTTCTTGGTTACTCTACAAAAAGAAAAGCATATAGATGTTTTAATTTGAGATTGAAAAAGATAATTGAAAGTACTCATGTAAAAATAAATGAGAAGTTTATGGTTCAAGAGAGATACTATGAATATGCACCTATGATTGGAGATGAACCCAAGCCTAGCAGCAAAGATACTATTATTGAAGAAATGTTTGATTGCATTGATGTCTCATGCAATGACCCCGAATCAAGCAGAGAAGAATCACAAATTATAAAAGAAGAAGTCACACCTAAGGTTCCAAAATTCACATCTAGATACCACTCTAATGATGATATCATTGGAGATCAGAGTAGCAGTGTTTTGACCAGATCAAAAGCAAAAAGTCTATCAATGGATGAAGAGGTATGTTTACTTTCACAGATTGAACCTTTAAGTGTTGAAGATGCTTGTAATGATTTTGATTGGAAGAATGCAATGAAAGAAGAATTAGATCAGATAATTAAAAATGATACATGGGAATAGGTCCCTAGACCCAGTGACAAAAATGTGATTGGAACAAAGTGGGTATTCAAAAACAAGATGAATGAAGATGGTACAGTAGTTAGAAACAAAGAAAGATTGGTATGTAAAGGATATGCGCAGAGAGAAGGAATAGACTAAACTGACACATTTTCCCCAGTAAGCAGACTGGAAGCCATTAAATTGTTCTTGGACTATGCAACATTCAAAGACTTTAAAGTTTATCAAATGGATGTAAAATCAGCTTTTCTGAATGGTGACTTGAAGGAAGAAGTCTATATAGAACATCCTAAATGATTTAATCTTTCAGATGAACCAGACATGGTATGAAGATTGAAGAAAGCACTCTATGGTCGTAAACAAGCCCCAAGAGCTTGGTATGAGAGACTTGATAGTTATCTTACCAAGATTGGATTCAGGAAAGGAGTAGAAGATTGTAACTTATTCACAAGAGAGACACCTGATGGATTACTACTAGTTGCCATATTTGTTGATGACATTATCTTTGGAGGTAATGACAAGCTTAGTACAACATTTGCAAAAGAAATGCAAAATTTAAATGAGCATGATTGGTCCTATAAAATACTTTTTGGGACTGAATGTAAAACAAACAGATAAAGGTATATTCATTAATCAGTCAAAATATGTGAAGAAAATATTTAAGACCTTTAAAATGGAAGACTGTAAGCCAGTATGCACCCCTATGATAACAAGAAGCAAGATTTCAAAAGATGATGATTCCACAGTAGTTGATAAGACATTGTACAAATCTATGATTGGTAAACTCATTTATCTAACTCATTCTAGACCTGACATATCCAATGTTGTTGGCATTGTTGGAAGATTTGCAGTTGAACCCAAGAAGAATCACCTAATGGAAATCAAGAGGATATTCAGATATCTAAAGGGAACTATAGACTATGGTTTATGGTATCCTAAATTAGAGAATGTACAACTTCATGTGTATACAAATGCAGATTGGGAAGGTTGTATTGGTGATAGAAAGAGTACTTCAGGAGGAGCAGTATTTCTTGGAGACAGGTTGGTCTCTTGGATAAGCAAGAAGAAAAATTGTATTTCTCAGTTAACATCAGAAGCTGAATATATTGCAGCAGCACTGAATTGTTCAACCATGGTTTGGATCAAGCAGATGGTTAAAGGCTTTGGCATTCAGGTTGATTATCCTATTTTTATTCACTATGATAACACTAGCACTATCAACATGTCTAATAACCCTGTGATGCACGCAAAGACAAAACACATAGAGATCAAGTACCATTTTCTGAGAGAAAAGGTTGCAGACAAAGAAGTGAAATTAGACTATGTGAGCACCAAAGAATAGTTGGCAGATATTTTCACAAAGACCTTATTAAAGGCTACTTTTGAGTATCTCAGGGAGAATTTGGGAGTAATTCCCTCTCCTAAGTCTATTTAGAAAGAGTATCAAGTACATCAGTCATTAAGTGACTCATGAATGGTTGACTACTCTACTTCTGGAGTAGTTCCTGTGCCTAATTTTTTATGGCGCCCTTTGCCATTGATGTCAAAGGGGGAGTATATAGTAAGGGGGAGTATATACTCTGGGGGAGTATAAAAATAGTCAGAAGAACTGAAGCAGTGTAGAGGAATATTTGATGAGGATATTGAGAAGATTGTATAAGAAAGAGGACACCATGAACAGAGGATGTTTTTAATATCATATGTTTCCATCAATGTCAAAGGGGGAGATTGTTGGAGATTTGTTTCTGAGAAGTTGAATAATTGTATGTTTGTCATTGATGACAACATATAATACACAGTAGTGATTCTATGTGTACTTATCAGAATGATGACATGAAGACTTGCATGGTTAGATACATGTTGTAGACATTTTTATTATGTTATGTTCATACACGTAGATCCAGATATGATGTTTCAGTCAAGTTGTGTAATTCAATTATTGGCAGTTACAGTTCTGGAAGAGTATCTATTCAGAGCTGACGTATGTAACGTGTTTCTTGAGTTGTGCCTATCTTTAGGATATGTGTGTGTATATTCATGATTAGTTATGAGTTGATGATTGTTATCTAAAGGCACCAACCATGTTTCAAGAAGATTGCAAAGTTAGAGATAATTTGGTGAGGCCGACTTAGTGAAGCGTCGCGTCTATTTAGTTTATACTTGCGTGGTTGTAATTATGCGTGTGTGCTTAGTAGAGCTAACAAGGATGTTATGAAGAGTTGTCTCACAGGTCCCATGATCTCATACTTTGAGGAAGATACTTATAGCAAGTCATTTATGATACACTAAGTGTGAATGATACGAAAAGAGACAAAAGATGTTCAGAGCATAATATCAGATGTGGTTCATTCATCAAGCGTCTATGTGAAGAAGAAGTGAAAGATTATAGAATACTAGAACTGATCAAGATAGTAGGTCTACTCTACAGTTCATCATCAGATATAGTGCATATCTCTTATACAGAAGGTTGTAGCCTTCACCATTAAGCAATGAGCTTTTGGACAGTGAGTCCACCACCCCTAACAGGGTTATTTGTAAAAGACTCCTAATAGGGTCTGACCCTTAACCAGGTCACTATACTTATTGCATTGTAAATTACAACTCCTAATAGGGTTGAAATATCTTCTAACAGGTATTACTATAAACAAGTATAGTTCATTGTAGGTGCTAATTCCCACCGGGGTTTTTACCATTTGGTTTCCCTGTAATCAAATTGTGTGTTGTGTACTGTGCTATCTAAATGTGTATTCACTTTATTGTATTCTAGAGTTAAAGAAGTAAAAAGAAGTAAAGTTACTGATAACTGATTCACCCCCCCCCCCCTCTCAGTTATCCTTTGGGACTATTCTAACATGATGTTTATTGAAGATGTTCATTCTTATATTCATTGTAGAATCAAAGAATTGGGAGCTGAAGAATACAAGGATCTGTGTATCAATGGAAAATTTAAAGTTGAGCACAAACATCTACATGAAAAGGGTTTGACTTATGCTATGGACATTCCCACAAAATTTAAACCTCATTGGATTCATTATGTGTTGAGAAGAGTGCATGATCAATTCATATGGATGGATAGATAAGACAAGATTTTGAAGATATTCATTATAAGAATTATAAGATTTCAAGCACAAGGTTTGGAATGTACATTGAGAATGGTGGCTACTCACTTGGTCACTGAACTTACCAAATCTAAACTGTCATGCCCAAAACTAGGGCAAAACACACATACAATTTTTTTTTATACGCAAGTGTAAACCACTAACAAGGATGTATTTGAGGAAATGTGATATCACGATAAGGGTAATCTTTGAATTTCAAGGTATATGCATAAGTTGAATTTGGGTCACACCACACACGGATGCAGAATTAGAGCATCAACTAGTCATACGGGTTACGTGAACACCTAGATCAAATTGGTCTAACTCTGGTTTCATGTCTCAATCTATGTATAGTATCATGATGATAGTCTATTGTTAAGAGTCATACGTTGAACTAGATTGCTCTGGTAATCAATTAATTGCTAACCTTGGTTACAAATTATTCCTTAAATTCTAGTCTCAAATTTCTTTCGACCATTAACCACTAGTTTAAAATTCAATAATCAAAACCTAATCTAATCCTTATCCTTCTAACAACAATTAAACTCTCCCATACAATTTTTCATACAACTATAGCCTTTAAATTCCTTAAAAGAATATTAAATTGATTCAAATAGAAAATTTACATAGACCTCTAACCTCTTGAAACACATAGGCAACATACTTCAATTTATCAAAATTAAATTAAATTAACATCTATCTATATTTTTATTTTACATAAAAACTACATCCATTAATCAATAATAAACTACACAATTAAATAAACTATATCTAAACAAATTTACATGATTATAATTGAACAATGAGGAATTACATCCATAATGTATAGCCATTCTATATATTTTTCACACACAAACTAAGGTTTAAATTTAGTATTTAAACTATACAAATTAAACAAAAAAAAAATATCTATTAGAAGAGGCCACTTAATTTAAATAACATAAATCAGAATTATATCTATTTACAATCTTAATCTATCTACATATAATAATCTATTTTTAATAATGTTCACAATAGAAAGAATATAATATTATTTAAATAAAATGTACAATACTAACTAAGTTAATTATGTTATTAACTCCATTAATTATTAATAACCTACCTATAACTTCCTATAACTAACTATACTTAAGCCTACCTATCTACTAGCATCCTATCACCTATCCTCTATCACTATCCCAAGGTCACATCCTATCCCCATCCCCCATGGCCCACTTGTCAAGTGGGTAGGGGAGGGGTGTGAATTCCCAAATCACCTAAAAACTTGTGGAATTTCCCAAGGAAGAGAGCCTTCAAGAATTTGCATGAAGTCAAAAAGGTGGGGGCCAAAGCAAGTCTTCCTTCCAAGTGCAACAGCAAGGACAAGGTGAATGTTAGCATGGGAATTCGCATGGAGAGGGGGATTAGGTGGCAGCAAAGCCTAGGACATTGAACCATACGAAATCCTAGTGGTTGAGGTGGGACCCTTAGCCTTTTCTCCCAAGTTTATCTATGCTAAAAACTCTTTGACCAAGGCATGTACCAAACATAATGTCAACTCATATGCAACGAATGGCAGGGGGAATTTATTTCCTTGGTGGTGATTTATTACATGTCAGCCCTCCCCAAAATTTCACATGGGAGCAAGGAGAGGTAAGAGGAAAAGTTCTGGTGGGGCCCACGAGGATGGGTGAGAAGAATTAAGCCTTTTCAATAAAGTTTATTTATTAGTATTAAGAGGGAAACTAAAAGGGATGTTTAGGGGATAATAAAAGGAAAATTAGGGAGGGGATCTATTAAAGAATATTATCTGTGTAAGGGGAGGGAATTAAATCCCTCCCCATACATTTTCTAGAGAGCTAGAAAATGATATGGTAGGTTTGTTGTATATATATATTTTTTGAATATTCATGCAATTTGATTGTTTTATTTTTTTATTTTTTCAAATCTTATACAACTAGAATTTGATCACTAATATTAGGTGATTGTTTTTTTTTATCACATCAATTTCTATGACTTACTATATTTAGTAAGTTAATCACTTCTTTTTAAGGGTTGGAAATGCAATGATTTTGAATATGAGGTATTGATTTAATTAAGCTAAAATTTCAGAATTTCAAAGGAACATATAGTGTTCTTGACTTGAAAATTTAAAATTTCATACAATAGAGGTTTCAAGATTATCAATTCACAAGGTTTACATGCTATGAAATTAATACAAAAGGAATGAGAGATTTTTACATTTTTCTTAACAAGATTATAAAATAGACTTTACAACACTTAATAAAAATGATCCTCAATCACAAGATGTAATCATGCAACCACAAAGTTGCTCTTTCTCAACAATACCAAAAGAAAACTTCTTCCAAACTTTTTTACATCCAACTTGATTTCAAAAACTTGCAATAAAATATGAAGGGAACCATGAGAGCTCACCTCCCAACCAAGGCCTCAAAGAGACCACCCCGGAGCTTGGAGAACCAAGGCTAAACAAGGTAGCACATTCCAATTTCACAACTAACATAGATGCACAACAATTTACTTCCAACCATGGTTTCACAAATGAGCTTTCCAAACCCATTGAAGTAGGGTGAAGGTGGGCTTTTCCAAGGAGGAGAATGCCATTGCATTCAAATTTCTCAACAAAAGTTTTCTCCCATGCCTTTCCAAGGCTAAAATTGGGATTTCTTCCATATACACATTTGGTCATTTCTATACCAAAACAATATTTACAACATGGCTTCATGGAGCCCATACTCCATGAAATTATCCCTCTTCTCTAAGAGAAGAGGCTCTCACTACAATGGAGAGCGCAAATAACCCCTTCACCCAAGGCCACTTCTTCCCTTCCCAAAGGGTGAATAATGCCTTAAACTCCCATGAACAATAATCCCAAATCCAAAAGAACAAGAGATGAAACAAAACTCAAATGCATCCCAAACCCAACACATAACATCAACATCTACATTCAACAACACATTACAAGATTACATAAATGAATCCATACAATATTTACATATTCATTCAAACAATATCATGCATAGCTTAAGTGCAAAAGCATTCCTCCATGACAGAAATTCACCAACCTTGGTCCAAGAAAAATGGCAATAGTGTGGTTGAGTAGAAGCTCTTATCCCTTTTTCCTTTCTTCCTTCAACTCTAGTTGTCTCCAAAATTGGAGAGTGGGTGAAAACCCACCAAGTTTTTCCAAATCCTATCAAAATACCCCTAGAAGTGTACCCAAGACTTAGCAATTAATGAGACATGCCCTCTAGTCCTTTTTTCTTACCTCTTGTCTCCCCTCTTAAATGTGAGTTTAGTAAGGAGTGTGGGTCAAGTTAAAAGCAAGTGGCCATCTTCATTTTCGCCACTTTTGAAAGGTAGGCATTTTGGTGAGCCATAATGGTGATCTAGGTTTACCCCATAGGTAAAAAATAGCCCTAACCCAAGGTACCCCCTTAGGGTTAACTAATTTTGGCAAAAAATACACTCTAGGGTCACTTTTGACCCTTCCAAAGTACCCCTAAAGTTTAAATCCGAGTTCCAACTTGATGTGATTCCTACAAGACATCTATATGCAAGTGAGATTAATATAACATCCTATAAGGTTTTTTGATTCTTTTCCAAGCCCTAATTTGACATGTCACCATCCACATAGACAACACAAGTGTCAAGTGACACCAAGACAAAATACACATCACATTCACAATGACATGTCCAAACAATAACATGAGTTTTAAACTATTAACACACATTCAGATTATGTTTACAACAAGGATCACATTACAACAAGGTTTCAATCCCTTATTGGATTAAATCTTGGCTTACTCAATTTACATGTGTTTAGCCCTGATTCTCCAAATAATTCCATGGTTCTCTTTCCTGCACACTAAACTCGAGCATCAGTAGTCCCAGATAATAAAATACATGCAATATACATTTTCAATTTATAATTAGCAACATCAATCAATAGAAGAATTAAATTCCTAATTGCAATTTTCATACAGCAATGTTTAAAATATAATAATTCCATAATCATCATGACATAACATCCATGAAATAATCAAGTCTAATCATGATTCGATCTTCTCATCAATTCACTTATCTAAACATATATAATAAAAAAAAAACCATTTGATCTAGGTCTAATCCATATCAAAATGTAATCCACACAATATAATCATCATCATAACATAATATCTTGAGTCTCTGTCAGGATAATCAAAAAGTGTATCAATGTATCAAAACATAAAGTATCAAAGTGTGATCGAGTAGTAAGACTGTGATGGGTCGGGGTGAGGCCTCACATAAACCATACGAGAGAGAAATGACTATTGAGAATATTGTTGATAAGGAGGTTTGTTTCGTATCCATGATGATAGGATAAAAATTTTACCAATCAAGTCAAGTTAATAGTGTTCCTGGTGGAGATATTCATGCTACCTATCGGATTGTGAAGGATAATTCAACATATGATCTATGTGAGATGATAAGAAGCCAATTCCTAGCGAACATGGAAAGTATTAAGAGAGACAAGAGACAATAATTCAAGTATGGAGCTCTATTGGTATTTATATTTTTCTATGTTCAAATTTTTTCCCTGGTAAAAGAAATGTTATGTGGTCAAGGGGAAAACCAGTAGTTATGCAAATAAGTGAATTCATAAAAGTACTACGGAATAAATTCAATTAGGTCATGTGGGTTTATTTCAAATATTTCCAATCTAGAATGCATAAATGAGAAAGGATTCCAGATAGCATTGTAGAGAAGTATAAGAGTGATATTTGTTTTCTTGTAGAAACTGATTCATGTATTGTGCAAGCTGTGGAACCTAGGACATGTTGGATTCCTCCTATGGGTTATGAAGTTGAAGGTGATATAGTAACTTTGCATTTTGATGATTTGTTGTCAAAACCATTAGATAAAAAGGCACAAAGATTTGGAACTCATGATGAATTTGTTTCTAAAATTCAAAAGGAATCAAAGAAACTAGTCATTGAAAGAAAAAACTTGAAGGATGGTATCTAACCTAGAGCACAAGTTTGGAAGCAGTGATGTAGGAACATCTCACAATACTGCAACCATAACTGAAGCTAAGAGAAAATAGAGAAAGCCAAATACTAGTGAAGTTCAGTCTGAAAGGGAATTTTCAAGGAAGAAAAGACAACACATTTATACTCCATAGAGAATATATAAGAGAAAGAGAAGTTTAACTGATGAAGAAGGAACAAAATCAGATAAGGATACATCTGAATAGAAGAAGAATGGTGAAACAAAGTTGGCCTCTTCTATTGATGATATTGTAAAAGGTATTTTTGACAATGGTGTACTTGCTACTATTGGAAAAAGATACACCTTGCAAAGTAGTGAAGATAATAAGAAAATAGAAGATGCAATTATGTATCATTTTCATAATTTTTGCAAAATACCTTTGGAAATACATTCTTGCATCCTTAATGAGTTATATCAGGTAACTAATTCTAGATGGATTGTTGCATTACAGTTGGATAGAGAGATCATGGAGAGAGAACTTATTCAAGTTCAACTTGAGTTGTGTGAAGAATATTCCAAGATAATGATTACTGCTCACAAGCATAAATTCAATATTAAGACCAGAGAAGCTAGACTTCTAATTGATGATACACAAAGTAAATGCTGAAATTATTGAGACATGGAGAGAATTGCTACAAATAAAGAAAATAAATTCCCAAGAATAACAAGTTCATACCAGATCAAATGAACCAATACAAGGAAATGACACATTTTATATAGATCAGACAACTAGGAATATTGTTCTAGAAATTCCTAACTTATTGAAGGACATTAAAACACAAGATATCAGTCTATCACAAACTATGGTGATGAGATAACAGGAAAGAAGGATTCATCATTTCCTTTGGAACAAAAAGAAGAGATTATTTTTGAAAAGGAAGAAGAGAATGATGAAGAGAGTAAGTAGGTGGAGACTCTAAAGAAGATTGAAACAGAACCTAAGACTACAAAGAACTTAAGTCTTGTAGTATCTAGTGTACATAAGAGACATAAACCGATGATTATTTTTGAAGATGAAGAATACTTTTTGATCACACTAGTAGATATATCCAAACTGAAACCTAAGGAATTGATGGAATTTTTAGAGCAATTAAGGGTTTAGGCTACAAGAAACAAGATGAAATCAAAGAAGAAGAAGAAGAAGAGACAAGTATCAAGGAAAGCTAGAGACATCCTAAATGAGTTAGTGCCTGAGGTAACATATAATGAAGATGAAACTCCTATTTATTATATGGACACACATGTCAAGGCTATTCTAGATCAAGGCCTAGACTTACAGGCAGTTGCAGTGAAGAATGTAGAGGATGTTAGGGTTTGACAGATCTAGAACAATATAAGAATAAATAGTTATATGCAGAAAACAAAAGAAGAATAAAAATTAACACAGATTAAATGTGGTTCATCCAAAACCTAAGCTACATCCACCTACACAACAGTCCAAACTTTCTTATTATCTCCTCCACTTATAACATGCATTTTAGGGAAACCTCTAAAATTGACCATTTTAGGGTTTTACAATGTCGGTCTTCTTTTTCCCAAAAAAGTAAATATTTTTCCCAAAAAATCAAATCAACACCCACTACATGATCAGTCGCCATAATATCAACAAAGAAAAACATAGAAAAGAAGATGACATGAAATATGATAGAAAAGATTACTGTAGATAGGATCCAATTGTCAGACTTGATAGATGAAGTTAAGAGTACATTGACTGAGGCAAGTCATCTTATTATCAAATTATCAAGGTATCCAAACTTTGTTCAAGATTTGGAACAAAGAAGAGTTGAAGCTGAGAAGGAGTTGGAGCACTTAAGAGATCAACTTTATCCACTATTAAGTTCATTCAAAACTTACAGTCATCAAGTCAATAAAATAAACAACAAGGTTAATAAGATTCAAAGTGAGAAAGAGAAAAGATTGATCACTCTACTAGAACTTAAATCCACTTTATCTCCTACAATTGAAGTGATGCAGTAGAATGTGAAAAGGGAAAAAACTCTATTTTCCTTGCTAGACATGAACACTTTAGATAGCATGGAAGAGCTAGTCTCGAGTTTGATTGAGAAAGTTGTGGCTATGAAGTACTTGCAGAAGCTATGGGAAACAAACTTGAGTTTGAAAAAGATTCACTTCAAGGTAATTTTTGATAGGATGTAAGCAAGATTTTGTATACATATATTCAAGTTTTTGGTACCTTTGTCATTGTTGTCAAAGGGGGAGTATATGAATGGTTAAGTATATGTATGGGGGAGTATATGCAGGTATGTAGAGTATGAGTATGCGGATTCATAAGTTGATATTATGATTGCATGATTGTAAGCATATATTGAAGTTATTATACATTTTCCATTAATGCCAAAGGGGGAGATTGTTGGTATTTAATTGAGATTGTTGGTATTATAGATTGATGACTATTTTGGTGCAGTGATAAGGATTCATTCGTATTGTTGTCATTGATGTCAAATAAGTTAGTACAATGCAACTAAGTGAATACAAGTCATAATATATAGTAGGTAAAGTGAAGGTATAATCAGTAAATAGGTCATACTTAAATTTGGTTAAGTCCAGAAGACTGGTAGAATATGTAAACATAATTTTGGTGATGGTCATGGTATAAAAAAATTTCTGAGGAGTGGTCATAGACAAAGATTCAACAAGATGACATTGCAATGTGGTTCCAACCACAACACATTTGGTTGAGCGGTGATAAAGTTTTGAAAGTCTCAGACACTAAGATGGGTAGAAATTTTATGTTCCTGATCAACCGGTTAGTAGATCAGAGAGCGGTGAGTGGAAAAGTGTATGCAGTAATTTCTAATTATATGACGATGTGGAATAAAGTTTATAAATACAGTGTATTTTTATTTACATGATCGATGCAATCATTTAAGACAGATTTAAGGGATTACATTGGAGAAGTAAAAAAGTGTGAGTTTTTTGGAGATATAAACTTGTAGATATTATCTTGACCTAATGTGGTCATGGTAAATCATTTTTCTCATCAATATTATCAATTAGACACATGGTTCTATCATGGGAAATCAATTTGAAGGTCATTTTCAAGGCATTGCAAGTTGTTTATTTGAAGGAAATAGAGAGAGTAACTATTGAATTTGTTGTTGTTGTTGAAGTTGTTTTGGGTGATTAGGGTTTTATGATTTCAAGTTGAAGTTGTGATCAAAGAGAAGAGAGAATTTATAGAGTATAGAGGTACATAGTATGAAGAGATTATAGGATCTATTAATAAATCAGTACTACATTAAGATCATTTATCTTATTTCCTTCCTAATAGTTGGAGCGGGTCAAATCCCTTAATCGGGTGAACTCTAACAAGTTATTTTTGTAAATTCTTTAATGGGGTGACTTCTTTATTGAGGTTTTAAATCTTCTAGAAAGGTAGATCATAGCTGATCTTATGGTACTCCTAATAGTGTACTAGTCACTTTTAATAGGGTGAACCCTCAAAAATGGTATTTATAGCTTCTAATAGGACAAACTCATATACAAAAGTTATTGGGCTTGTGTGTGTCATCCACACCATGAATTTTCCCTCTTACAAGGATTTCCATGTGAAAATTACTATTTTATGTGTGTGAAATTTGTGGATGCTTTTTATTACTGTTTCATTCATATTTGTATTAGATACTTACTTTATAGGTTTGGAGAGCATTGCATTAGTTATTTTGTTCAGTGGTTGAATTAGTTCAAGATCTATTTGTACTGATTCACCCCCCCTCTTAGTACATATCATTCCCAACATTTAGTGTCTATCGTCTATCCAAAAGGGATGGAACGCCACTAAAAGAAACAATAATTGTCATGCATTTGCATCAATACTATGCATACACCATGTGTAATATGCATAATTCTAAGCACATATTGCATTAAGGTTATCATCTCATAACATTTATTAATCAACAAAAATTGTAAACATTGTGTTATGATGTGTACATACACATGTGTGTGTGTGGATTCACTATTCAAGATTTAGACATACATATATTTGTGTATATAATTCCATTACATGCATAGTATGAGACTAACATCTGCATCAAATCTATAATATTAAATGATCATATTTAATTGAGAATGTGTATAACATATTAAATCATGATACCATCTAATCTAACCATACATAGCTTTGAACACCCATAACATACATAGCATCAAATGCAAAGTATCCACAAGTAGCATAGATTAAAAGATCAAAATGTATATGTATATATCATCTATGTATAAATGTAAAATTTACATGTGTCACATTAATTAAAATTTATGTGATTTTTATATACATGTATATACATAGATGTACATATATTAACATCTATCTACCTCTCTATCAAAAATGTGTGTGCATAATCATGATCCACCTTGAACATGGGTCCTCAAGCTTGTTGGTGTGAGAAAATATGGATCTCAACAGGGTTTCCAGACTAACACAAAATGAGTATAGGTGGCTAAGTAACTCCATGTGTGTATCCCTCTTATCTCCCCTATTACCATAACCAGAGTGACCTGGAGCTCCATCTCTCTTTATCTAACCTTAATTAACTCCTAAAGTAGCTGACATTTTAAAGGTCTCTACTAGCACAACTCTATGTTGTATTGACATAAATTTTGAGGTCATCAACCTAGCTCTTCATTACATAATGTTCCTTCTTAGAACTCTCTACCTATATCACTTCCTAGCCTCACTCTATCTTATCCTGGTCCCACTCTCTCAAAATGGTATGCAACTCAATCTTACATTGATCCCTCTACCTTGTTGTAATGGCCAGCTAAGTACCTCATTATATACCAGGTCCACTCAAGCCTCCTCATAATTTTTACTTAGGTGGGCCACAATATCAAAGGGTGTAATGTGTTTCCCATAAGTCTTAAGCAGCCTATAGGAGTCTAGCACTAGACTTTAGATAGGCACATTTGGGACCATCTCCTCTATGGCATGGAAAATTAAACTCAACCACTGATTGATGCCTTTTTCACACAGAGGAAAAAGAAAGTATTAGTATCAATATAAAGATAATCTCATCTACATCTACTAAACCAAAGGAATTATATAGATATCATAACCAACTAACAAAAATGTACCTGGATCAGTGGTATTCCATCCTGGATGTGATGGAGGTACTTTTCTATTAGAGGCACCAAGGGTCCCCATGGGTAACAATGGTGTTAGTGGTGCCCTAACTCAGAGAGACTATAGAGACAATGATACCAACATTTTTTTCCCAACTGACCACATGGATACCATTGGTATAGCTATAGGGGATGCAACTCTCTACTGCTTCCCTAGCCTCTCCTCCTCTAGCTACTACTATGGTAGATTCCTATGATGACTTCTTGGTTGTGTGTGCTAAGAATCCTATTCAAGGCCCTGACCCCCTTCCTCCTCCTAGTCTCTATCCAAGGGTCCTAGATCTCCTCCAAGTGCATTTACTAGGAAGACGGGGGCCAAGGATAACTTTAAGAAACTCCCCCTCAAGAAAAGGTGTAAAATCCTGGTGAATCATGTACTATTTTTATTTTTTTTTGGGGTGGGGGAATTAATATTTTTGGCAAAAAAATTAATTTAAAAGGAAAAAAAACTAATTTTTACTCACGATTTTTTTTTCCAATCGTATGAAAATCTGAATCTTTCATTATTAAAGAAAATTCCGGCCACAGGCACACATACCTAGCATTGAGAAACCATAATTTCACCCATTTTTTATAAGGAGCCAAATCAATTATCAAACTCAAAGGTTAAATTTTCTCCACTTTTATCGGCCCAATTTCCCCCCACATTATTCAATGGGGGTTTCGGGGCAGCACCCCTTGTGAGGTCTAGGGGCATTTCCCTTGGTGTGCTCCCTATCATGGTACAAGGCAGGGTCAAGGGGAAGCGCCCCCAAAATCTCAAATAAATTTTATTATTTTATTAAGGCATTATGAGTTAATTTTCTATTGGCTAACAGGAATTAACCCTATTTTTTGTAACCATTGGATGATCCCAGATCAATGGCATGAATTATATTTTAGGCCAAAGTTTTAAATGACACAAAGATTCCACCAAAATTCTCCAAAATAGAGACACGTGTCAAATCTATTTCGGGACAAAGTTTTAAAAGACACAAAGTTCCATAGAAAGTCTCAGGAATAGAGACATGCATAAAATATATATACTTAATCTGTGCCCTAACCATAAATTTCAACCACATATTAGAGAATATGGTTGTCAATTAAGACACACTTCCAAAATTGCAGACAAAATTACTAAATAAATCATTTGGATAACATAAATTCTATTGGCGAATTGATTGTATTTGACCAAAAAATAAATAAAAATGATGGAAAATTGAATTGCATTTGACCAAAAATTTATAAATTTGGGGTGATCCGACCACCCCATTCGGTCCCACTTATTTTCTAATTTATGAAATCGCTGATGCAAAATATTTTCCAATTGGGAATTATTCACCACTAAAGTTATCCCTAACAAGGGCGGGATCCACCTAATCCCACCATGCTGTGAATTCATCAGTATTACTAACATCATCACTTTCTAGCACTGATGGTATAAGTTTTCATCTCTTTTCTCTGGTGGACTCTCTAGCACATCCTCAATAGTAGGGAATGGGAGGTCTTGTGGTCATGAAATGCTCTAAGCTAAATGCACATAGGTGGTAGACATAATGGAAAGCATATACACATGTCCAAACTGGTACATAAACTTTCACCAATAATATAGGACCAAGACATAAGCATGGAACCAACTAGAAAATTATTACACTATGTAGATGCATCTACTCTACATCTCTACACCACATATCTATGCCCTAGTATGGCTTTTGAATGATATCACTACCTCCTAGATAGTCTATGATCAACCACTAGAACATTAGGTCCCAAAATTGCCACTTATCTTGCCAAAGTGGGTATGTTTGGGCTTGTGGGAGCTGGACATCAATGGGTTTTGGATAAACCATAGGCCTAGTGCATGTGATGTTCTCTAGCATCCAAACCTACAACAGGGTATAGATTGTGATACTATAGTACTTATGGTGTATGTACTTTCTAAGGTCATGATATAAGTGGGCCAACATGCTAAGACCCCATGAGTATACCCGCCCCCTCTCCTCCATTGTCTATATGTAAGGGAAAATACTCATCAAAAGATGAGATTCTTATCGATATGTGATCACTCACAATTTCATTCCGGTAATCAAGACCTTCCTAATTAGTGGAACATGAACCTATTGATGAGTAGCTTTTATAGTTCTTTTATATGGTTTTATGGTTCCATTTGAAACTCTCTCTCTCTCTCTCTCTCTCTCTCTCTCTCTCTCTCTCTCTCTTTGTTTTAGTCATGTTCTTGATACCAAAGACTTTATGTTCTGATGTTCTTTTAAAAACTTATATGCTACATTATCATACTTATATATTTAGTTTCAAATATGGTTATATGGAAACATAATGAGTTAAATGTGATGAAAATGAGATTGGATTTTATATATAAGTAGTTTTCTACTAACTTGGTTTTTGTAGCACTTGGTTAAACTGAATTATTGTAGTTCTTATATCTTTGGGCTCTGAAACTTCCTACAACCATTGGTAGTGAAGCATTGAATTAGTCTCACAGGATTGAGAAACTCTGTTGATCTATCAATTTTTGAAGACATCGAAGGCTTGTTCTAGTTTCTATTCGTTGAAAGATAACAATGTTGGAGATTTGCTTCTGTGCAAATTGTTGATTGTATGTTTGTCATTGATGACAACATATAATATACAATAGTGTCCCGTACGCAATTATCTGTATAGATGTTTTGGAGCCTTGCATGTTTATTTCCATGGTGTACACATGTTCTAGTTGCTATGTGCATTCAAGCAGAGTCAGATATGCAGTTTCAGTTGAGTAAAATTAGTCTGTTTTGATAGTTACAGTGACTGAAGATTATCTGTGAAGAGCTGATGAAATTACATTATTTCTTGAGTTACGCCTATCTTTGGGATATGCGTGTTTGTATTCCTATTTATTTATGAGTTAAATATAATTATCTAAAGGCGCTAAACATGTTCTAACAGAAGCTGGATAATTGAGTCAATTTGGTAGAGCCGACTATGTGAAGCATCGCATCTATTCATTTTGGGTTGCATGATTCTAATCAGGTTGCGTGCTTGATTTGGCCGACTAAAGAAGTATTGAAGGGACTCCTAAAGCCGATGAAGATCACATCTTTTGGGAAGATACTTATAGTAGTTCATTTAGTGAACGCTAAGTGTGAATGATAAGAGAAGAGACAGAAAAAAGTACAGAACAGAATGTCCATTGTTTTGGGACAGTAGAGACATTTCATTCATCAAGAAAAGATCTATGTGAAGAAGAAGTGAAAGAATACAACACACTGGAACTGATCAAGATAGCAAGTCTACTCAAATAGTTCATTTATCAGATATAGTGCATATCTATTTTACTGAAGGTTGCAACCTTCATCATTTTAGTAGTGAGCTTTTTGGATAGTGAGTCCTCACCCCTAACAGGGTTATTTGTAAAAGACTCCTAATAGGGTCAGACCCTTAACCAAGTCACTATACATATTGCATTGTAAAGAACAACTCCTAACAGGGTTGTAAGATATTCTAATAGGGATAATTATACTCAAGTACAGTTCTTTGTGGGTGCTAATTCCCACTGGGATTTTTACCTATTTGGTTTCCCCGTAACCAAAATTGTTGTGTTCTATCTTGTGTTATCTAAATGTGTTAATGCTTAATGTTATTCTATAATTAATTGGAGAAATAATTAAACTAGTTGATAACTATTTCACCCCCCCCTCTCAGTTATCCCTTAGGACTATTTCAACAATTGGTATCAGAGCCAAGAGCCTTGGAGAGAAATCCTAATAGCTTAAGGTAGATCAAATGGCGTACTTCAGAAAAGAGATTCCTAAGTTTGATGGAGAGAACTATCTTGACTGGAAGAATAAAATGATAACACATCTTCAGTGCATTGGTTTTGAGATCTATGAGATTTCTACTCATGAAATTGATGTTCCCACCTTGAAAGACCTTGCGGAAGAAGACTCTACAAATAAAAAAAAAGAAGTATTCACTCAAAATGCAATTTCCAAGGAGGCCCTAATTAGTGCCCTATCTGACAGTGAATTTTCTAAGATCAAGAAGGTAGAAAGAGAATATTCAATCTAGAAATACTTAGAAGATATGCTTGAAGGAGAAATCCAAGAAAAGAATGCACATAGAAAGACATGGAAGAAAAGATACAATAATTTAGAGATGCTACCTGAAGAGAACATCAGAGCTTACAATCAAAGGATTAATGAAGAAGTATCAAGTATCAGGAACAATGGTGGAGAAATTTCAGAGGATGACATGATGGACAAACTAATGACCACATTGAAAATAGATTATGAAAGAAAGATTAACATCTTGGATGAAACCATGCAATTCTCAAACGACTTCAAAAGAGAAACCCTGATGAAAAAAATATCTGCATTTGAGATATCAATATTGAAGACAGAACCTAAAATGGAAACAACTTTCAAAGCCTCACTCCATGGTAAGAAATCTTTAAGCAGCTCAAATGAGAAGGAATAAGTTGACACTAAACTAGAAGAAATCATTGCTATGATTTCCAAGAAGGAAAGAAAAGTTAAAGGTAAATATGAAGGACAGCTACCATTCAAATGTTTTTCATGCAACAAAGTTGGCCACTTTGCATCCAAGTGTCCTACAAGAGTCAAGATGTTCAGATCAGATTACAAGCCCAAGTACACCAAGGAATGCTATCGTGTTGAAGATGGTGTAACTAATGATGATTCAGGAGAAGATGAAATAGGATTTGTTTCCATTAAAGACATTGATAAAATTCTTGAGGAGATGGACATTGAAGATGAAAAGGAAGCACAAGAGTTAGCATTAGTTTCAAAAGAAGACATCAGATCAGACTGGATCATAGAAAGCGGTTGTTCACATCACATGACAGGTGACAAAGATAGATTTGTACATCTAGATAAGTACAAAGGTGGCATGGTTAGATTTGGAGATAACACTGCCAAACCTATCATAGGTAGAGGTTATATTACCTTAGATGGAAAGAACAAAACAAATGATGTTCTTTATGTTGATGGTTTACATCACAACCTTCTAAGTGTTGGAAAGTTACTTGACAAAGGATATCAATTGGAATTCAAAGAAAAAAAGTGCATCATTAACAACAAAGAAGGAGACATGATTGCATCAGGCTCAAAGAACAAAGGTAATGTCTTTCAGCTCAACTTTGAAGTAAGTTGTTTTGTTGCAAAAGTGGATGATAGTTGGTTATGACATAAGAGACTTTGTCATATCAATTTTGACAACATAGTAAAGATAAGTAATGTAAAGGCAGTAAGAGACCTTCCAAGTATTGTAAGACTAGTTGATACTATGTGTAGGGAATGTGTGATGGGGAAGCATGTAAGGTCCTCATTCAGAAGCAAACAGAACTCAGCAGAGAACAAATTAGATCTGATACATACAGACCTATGTGGACCAACTCAATCAAGATCATACTATGGTGAGAGGTATTTCATTTTGTTTGTTGATGATTTCTCAAGGATGATGTGGGTTGCGTTCTTAAAGGACAAATCTAAAGCTTTTGATATTAAAAGTATTAAAAGATAAGGTTGAAAATGAATATGGATTGAAGATAAAATGTCCAAGATCAGATAGAGGAGGAGAACTCACCTCTGACCAGTTTTATGACTACTGTGAAGAACATGGAATCAAAAGACAATTAAGTGCTCTTAGAACCCCTCAGCAGAATGGGATTGTAGAAAGAAGCAACAAGATAATACTTTACATAGCACGCACTATCATGATTGAAGGAAATTTTTCCCATACCTATTGGAGAGATGTGGTTAATACAATAGTCTATACTATCAATGGAATCCAGTTAAGGCCAGGCATAGACAAGACACCTTATGAACTTTGGTTTGGTAATGTACCCACTGTAAAATACTTTAGAATCTTTGGAAGCACGTGCTACATCAAGAGAGATGACAGTATTGGCAAGTTTGACGCTAGAAGCGATGAAGGTATTTTTCTTGGTTACTCTACTAAAAGCAAAGCCTATATATGTTTTAATCTAAGATTGAAGAAGATCATTGAAAGTACTCATGTAAAGATTGATGAGAAGTTTATGATTCAAGAAAGATACTATGAATATGCTCCCATGATTGAAGATGAACCCAGACCTATCAGTAAGGACACAGTTATTGAAGAAATGTTTGACTGCATTGATGTTTCATGCAAAAATCCTGAACCAAGTCAAGAAGAATCACAGATTATAGATGAGAGTGTCACTCCTAAAACTTCAAAATACACATCTAAATACCACTCTAAGGAAGACATCATTGGAGATCAGAGTGCTAAAGTCTTAACAAGATCCAGAGAAAAAGTTTTAGTCATTGATGAAGAGGTATGCTTACTTTCTTAGATTGATCCCTTAAGTATTGAAGATGTGTGCAATGATTCAGATTGGAAAAGTGCTATGCAAGAAGAATTGGATCAAATAATCAAGAATGATACATGGGAACTGGTCCCTAGACCTCATGACAAGAATGTGATTGGAACAAAGTGGATATTTAGGAATAAGATGAATGAAGAAGGTACAGTGGTAAGAAACAAAGCAAGACTGGTATGTAAAGGATATGCACAGAGAGAAGCAATAGATTACACTGATACATTTGCCCCTATGAGCATACTGGAAGATATCAAGTTGTTTTTGGCCTATGCAACATTCAAGAACTTCAAAGTATATCAAATGGATGTCAAGTCAGCTTTTCTGAATGGTGACTTGAAGGAAGAAGTTTACATAGAACAGCTTGAAGGATTTAATCTATCAGACAAACCAGACATGGTATACATACTAAAGAAAGCACTTTATGGACTTAAACATGTCCCAAGAGGATGGTATGAGAGACTTGATGGTTACTTAACAAAAATAGGATTCAGAAAAGGAGCAACAAATTGTAACTTATTCATAAGAGAGACAGATGAAGGATTACTACTTGTTGCTATTTTTGTTGATGACATTATCTTTGGAGGTAATGACAAGATTAGTGCAGAATTTGCCAAAGAGATGCAAAGTGAGTTTGAAATGAGCATGATTGGACCTGTCAAATATTTTTTGGGATTGAATGTAAAACAAACAGACAAAGGCATATTTATAAATCAGTCTCTAAGTATGTGAAGGAGATATTGAAGACTTTCAAAATGGAAGATTGCAAACCAGTAAGCACCCCCATGATAACAGGAAGAAAGCTTTCTAAAGATGATGATTCCACGGTAGTTGACAAGACACTATACAAGTCTATGATTGGAAAAATCATATCTTACTCAATCTAGACCAGATATTTCCAATGCAGTTGGCATTGTTTGAAGATTTGCAATTGAACCTAAACAAAATCACCGAATGGAAATCAAAAGAATTTTCAGATACTTAAAGGGGACTATATACTATGGTTTATGGTATCCTAACTCAGAGAACATACAACTTCATGTGTATATAGATGCAGACTGGGAAGGTTGTGTTGATGATAGGAAGAGCACCTCAGGAGGAGCAGTATTTCTTGGAGACAGGTTGGTTACTTGGACAAGCAAGAAGAAAAACTGTGTCTCTCAGTCAACAACAGAAGCTGAGTATGTTGCAGCAGCACATAATTGTTCAACAATGGTTTGGATCAAACAAATGATTAAAGACTTTGGTATTCTGATTGATTATCCTATTGTTATTCACTATGATAACACTAGCCCTATCAATATGTCAAAGAACCCTATGATGCATGCAAAGACAAAACACATTGAGATCAAATATCACTTTCTAAGAGAAAAATTTGCAGAAAAAGAAGTAAAGTTGGATTATGTGAGCACTAAAGAACACTTAGCAGATATTTTTACAAAGCCTTTATCAAAAGATACTTTTGAGTATCTCAAGGAGAAGCTGGGAGTAATTCCCTTTCCTGAGTCTGATTAGAATTTGCAGCAAAGAACATCAGTCCTTGGTGACTGATGAATGGTTGACTACTCTACTTCTGGAGTAGTACCTGTGCTTCATGATGTTTGGCACCCTTTTCCATTGATGTCAAAGTGGGAGTATTAGTAGGGGGGAGCATATACTCTGGGGGAGTATACAATCATGAAAATAAAAATACAGTCAGAAGAGAAACATTAGTAAACAGGAACCCTCGATAAGAATATTGAGAAGATTGTAAAAAGAAGGACATTTTGGGTTGATGGTGTTTTTCATATCATATGTTTCCATCAATGTCAAAGGGGGAGATTATTGGAGATTTTCTTCTGTGCAAATTGTTGATTGTATGTTTGTCATTGATGACAACATATAATATACAGCAGTGTCCTATAAGAAATTATCCGTACAGATGTTTTGGAGCCTTGCATGTTTATTTCCATGGTGTACACATGTTCTAGTTGCTATGTGCATTCACACAGAGTCAGATATGTAGTTTCAGTTGAGTGATGTTAGTCTGTTTTGACAGTTACAGTGACTGAAGATTATCTTTGAAGAGCCGATGAAATTACATTGTTTCTTGAGTTGCACCTATCTTTGGGATATGAATGTTTGTATTCTTGTCTAGATATGAGTTAAAGATAATTATCTAAAGGTGCTAAATGTGTTCTAACAAAAGCTAGATAATTGAGTCAATTTGGTAGAGCCGACTATGTGAAGCATTGTGTCTATTCAGTTTGGGTTGCATGATTCTAATCAGGTTGCGTGCTTGATTTGGCTGAATAAAGAAGTATTGAAGGGACTCCTAAAGCTGACGAAGATCACATCTTTTGGGAAGATACTTATAGTAGTTCATTTGGTGAATGCTAAGTGTGAATGATAAGAGAAGAGACATAAAAAGTATAGAACAAAATGTCCATTGTTTTGGGATAGTAGAGACATTTCATTCATCAAGAAAAGATCTATGTGAAGAAGAAGTGAAACCATACCACACACTAGAACTGATCAAGATAGCAGGTCTACTCAAATAGTTCATTTATAAGATATAGTGCATATCTATTTTACTGAAGGTTGCAGCCTTCATCATTTTAGCAGTGAGCTTTTTGGACAGTGAGTCTTCACCCCTAACAAGGTTATTTGTAAAAGACTCCTAACAGGGTCAGACCCTTAACCAAGTCACTATACTTATTGCATTGTAAAGAACAACTCCTAACAGGGTTGTAAGATCTTCTAATAGGGATAATTATACTCAAGTATAGTTCTTTGTGGGTGCTAATTCCCACCGAGGTTTTTACCTATTTGGTTTCCCCATAACCAAAATTGTTGTGTTCTATCTTGTGTTATCTAAATGTGTTAATGCTTAATTTTATTATGTAATTAATTAGAGAAAAATTAAACTAGCTGATAACTGATTCACCCCCTCCCCCCTCTCAGTTATCCCTTAGGACTATTTCAACAAACAACATATTTAATATATTTGATGAAAATTATGAAGTTAGTAATCTTTTTATTTATTACGGGAAAAGCAGGTTTTGAAGATACCTTAAACCCTTTACAAACATATTTTTCCAAGAATATAGAACCCCCTACAAAATAGCTTCCTAAGATCAAACTATACAAAATAGCAGCAAACCATCAGCACTAACGTAATAGTCTATCAGGATATTCATGTAAAGCCTAAGCTTGTTTCAACTAACTAAGAGTTGAAACAACTTGTTTCAACTAACTAAGAGTTTCAATTCTGTTAGGACTATTTCTTATAGTTATATTTCCTTTATTATTTATAAATTTTTCTCCTAGATTCATGGATAATGCATGTATGTAGTTGAATATTTCAAAATTTCTGCAAGATCTATTTATGGAAGCTTCACATGATTGCAAACATATTTCTTTTGAATAATGTATTGTTACTATAGTTGAATCTGCATATATATGTATTTTTTATGATGAATCTAGAAGCATATTGAGTATTGGTTAAGTTATTTTCTTATGTTAAGTTCTATCGGAGTATACTCATGGGGGCCCACTTGAGGAAAAACTCCTTAGTATTTCTTTTATGCATTATAGGAATATTTAATTTTTAAAAATATTTTATTAGAACCCTGTGAAGAAAATATTGTTTGGGTTACACGATTCTATTCATGTAGCATTGAACAACATTGGTGGACTGTTAAAATATATGTTTTGTTTGTTTTTAGTTCATGCATTGTATACAAGTTTACTTGTATTAATTATTAATATAGTATAGAAGATGTTTAATTCATGTCATGGATATAACTATTGATTTATTAAGTTGATTATATCTATGAAAAATAGTACATAGTTATTTTTTTGCAACTTTCCTTTTAGTAGCTAAATAATAGTCTAAGTAATGATGTTGTCCATTTATCATGCTAGCCCATTTCATGTTCATGACCTCGAGTTGACAAGCTTAATGTATTTCAATTTCCATGTCCAAGAAGGGTTACTCAATTATATGATTTACTTTAGAGATGATAGGCTTATTAACTATTCAATCACAAATGGATAATGAAACTCCACAATTTTTATATTGTTGCCAAGGATGGTGCTGAATCATTACTTAGATTGTTTCAATCTCTCATAGGAATATAATTGTAGTTTTTTAGAATAATAAAATTAGAAAATTATTGTGGAACATCCATTTTATTAATATTTTGAAAGAAAGTGGGGATCATAAGTCATTTCTTCTTGTAGCATTGAAGGAGGGATGCTCGTGGAAGATTCCTTCTTTCAAATAGTGAATCAGTACCAAAAAAAGAAGTCCTTGAAGAAGCAATACCTAAGGAAGTTGTTTTAGAAAGAGAAGTACCTAAGGAATTAGTACCTAAATGAGTAACACTGGTAGGACAACTTCCAAAAAAAATGCAATCACCTTCAAATTTTCCACAATCTTCCTCTAGTTCTTATTTTTTGAGACCTGGTGGAGGAGGTGGTGGGGGAGAAAATTGTGATGATAATTCTGATGAACTATAACTGATTGAATGTTTGAAGATATTAAGTTGATGATCTACAATTCGTAGAATGTTAATTCAAGACATTAAATCAATTAATGTACTGTATTGTCATTGATGTCAACTTGATATAATCGGATTGGTTATATACAAAGTGTCAAAGACTTTAGAGAGCTAGAGAGATAAAGGTTATGCTTTCAGTAATGCATAAAAGTTTAGTATGTACTAAGTGACAAAAAACACCGACGGACAGTGCTCCCTGATGGATAGACAACCCCGAGAGGAAAGTCACAGTGATACCCAAGAAAGAAACCCAAGCAATCATTACCGATGAGAATAATAACAGTGTTACCCGACGGACGGACAACCCCAACGGACAGACAACCCCGACGGATAGACAACCCCGACGGACAACTAAAGTCTAGACTGAAGCTAACAAAGAGTTAACACCGAAAAGAACTGAAGTTTAGAAATGAAAAAATACTTAGCTGGCAAGAGATAAAGATGGATTTAACTAGTTTTTAATATTGTTTTCATCGATAAGTTAAATCCATAGATAAGAAAGAGTTTTAAATTTGTTTTATTCCAGTTGTTTAAGAGAAATCTATGAGATAAAATGAAGTAAAGCTTTAAAGAAATAAAGGCGATAATTGTGGATCACACTAAGAACAAGAAATTCAAGGACTTAAAAATGGTGAAATCATGTCTATAAAGATACAAGCTAATTCATTTTGAATTAGGGGTGAATAGAGAAGAAATTTTGAAGAGATACTGGTGAAGAATGACTTCATATAGTCCTGATCAATCAAGCTAAGGAAAGAGCTAAATATTTCTGTGGACACCGAGCAACAGAGAAGCACAACATCACCGAGCAGAAAGAAGTGGAGAAAAGGTATTGAAAAGAGACATTGATTAGAAAGGTATTATGAGCTTACAATAGATCTGAACATCTACAAAGTATAGTTGTTTATATGAACAGATCATATATTGTTTCAGTTTAACCATTGAATCAGAGAAGTCTCTTAACCAAGAAGGATCTAAACAAATCCTTTATATATTGAGATACATCCCAAGGAGTATCAAAAGATTAATTCATGAAGATAGCATAGTGAAATTCCAAATATAAAGTGATTAACTGTTAGTGATAAATCCTCTAACAAGGTTGCACTTAACAGTGTGTTTGTAACCTTTAACAAGGTTGGCTCTTCACTGAGCTCACTTTAGAAGAGTGAAAATTTTGGGTTAGCAGTCCCAAGTGGTTTTTCCCTTAACAGGGTTTCCACGTTAAAAATCCATGTGTCAAATGTGTTTATGAGTCATTGCTTTCATGTTTTTCTTTACACATTACCAAAACAATATTGATCGGTATACACTAAATTATTTAGTGTATTTCAGTAAATGATAGACTACTAATTGGTAAAGATCAAGAATAAGGTTTAACAGTGAACTCTGAGCAGTATTTATTTGATAATATTATTTCAAGGCATACATCTTGTAGGACTAGAGATAACTAGAGGCTTATAATTGTGGTAATAAGTTTTTTGGGTTAAATTATTGGAATATTTTGAGGCCACTGATTCACCCCCCTCCCCCCCTCTTAGTTATTCTAACAATTGGTATCATAGATTGTGTGCTTAGAAGGAAGGTTTCAAGACCTAAGTAAAAGATCACTAGATGAGAGAATGGGATGTGCCCAAGTTGAACAAGGACAACTTTGCATCATGGAAAAGTAGGATAAGACTCCACCTATCAGGAATTAGAAATGATGTTACTCAATACTTAAATACTGAAAATGTGTTGCCTACATGACCTCACACACTTGAGAAATTGAGATAAAATCATGAGCATAATTCTATGATGATAGAACTTGCTTCCTCACTCTTTGATGTTGAATTTGAAGATGTCAAAACATGCACCTCTACAAAGCAAATGTGGGAAAAATTGAAGCTAGTACATGGAGGAGATGCTAATGTACTAAGAGCTAAGGCAGAAATCCTAAGAGGAAAATTTGATGACCTAAGAATGAGAGAAGGAGAAAATATCACTCAGTACAACTATAGAATAAAAGAGGTAGTCAATGCTATCCGAGGATTTGGAGGTGTACTTGAAGAAGATATAGTGGTAAGTAAAATCCTAAGAACCTTATTGCCTATATATGCTATTAGAGTATCTGCTATACAATAAATGAGAGCAGTAGAAAACAATAATGTCACTCTAGATAGTTTGGTTGGTAGACTGATTTCATTTGAGATGAATAAATTTGATAATAGTGTCTTACAATCTATTGAGTCTGCATTAAAATCTTCTTTGAAAATAAGTAAGTCAAGTCATAAACACACTATGAGAAATGATAGTGAAAGTGATAGTGATGACCAAGATCTTGATGAGATTGAAGCACTAATGGCCAGAAGATTGTAGAGAGGCAAAGGTAGATACAAAGGTAAATTACCACTTGTATCTTTTAATTGTAAAGAGATTGGACACTTTGTTGCTAGATGTCCTAACAAAATAAAAGATGACAAAAGTAATGACAGATCATATGAAAAGAAGTTTGATAAAAAATGATAATAGAGATTACTGAAGAAACCAAAAATCTGATAGAGATACCTGAGACTACACGGACAAAGGGAAGAAAGCTTGTTACCTGGATGAGAACATATTTGGAGACACTAACACCAAATCTGATGAATACATTGAGATGGTATTTGTGGCCATGAAGGATGATTCAGATGAAGAGGAAAGGTGTGTAGAGACTACACTCATATCTAAGGTTAGTAAGAATGATGTTTGGATTATAGATAGTGGCTACACTCACCACATGACTGGTGATAAACAAAAGTTTGAAACTTTTGAGTACTATAATGGTGAATCAGTAAGAATGGGTAATGACTCACCTTCTCTAGTTAAAATTAAAGGAACTATAATATTGAATAACCTGATCAAATGTGAAAATGCATACTGGGTAAAAGGACTTAACTATAATCTATTAAGTGTTTCACAGCTGAATAACAAAGGTCACCGAGTTGCATTTGAAAATAAGAAGGCAAAGATCTTCAATGAATCAAGAAGGTTGATCAGAACTGGTGAGCAGACAAAAGGTAACCTATTCTATCTTGATGATGTAAACACCGCTTGTTTAATGGCTAGAAATGAAGACTTATGGTTGTGGAATAAGATATTATGTCATGTGAATTTTGACAACATGATTAAAATAAGCAATAAAAGGAAAGTAAGAGGCTTACCAAGCAATTCAAATCCTGAGCATATCATGTGTAAGAATTTTCAAAAAGGTAAAATGACAAAGTCTAGTTTCAAGAGAAAATCCCATACATATAATGCTACTCTAGAATTAGTCCATACTGATCTATGTGGACCCATGAGAAGAAAGAATTACTATGGTGATAGATATTTCATTCTCTTTGTTGATGATTACTCTAGAATGATGACAATTATGTTCTTAAAAGAAAAATTAGAAGAATTCAAGATGTTTAAATGGTATAAAGCTATGGTATAAAAACAAAGTGGTAAGGAATTGAAATGCTTAAGATCAAATAGAGGATGAGAATTTTTTGATGATGAATTCACGAACTTTTGCAATGAGCATGGAATTAAAAGATAGGTTTCTACACCAAGAACACCACAGAAAAATGGGATTGTTGAAAGGAGAAATAGATCCATTGTTGATTGTGCAAGAACACTGATGATTGAGAAAAGCATCACTCAAACATTCTAGAGGGAAGCTGTTAGTATTGTTGTCTACAGATTGAACAAAGCACAATTGAAGAAAGACACCAAGAAGACACCCTATGAGCTATGGTATGGATACACACCCAATGTAAGTTACATCAAAATCTTTGGAAGTCAATGTTATATTTTTAAAGAAGATAGAAATGGAAAGCTTGACTCCAAAAGTGAAGAAGGAATCTTCCTAGGGTATTCCACCAAGAGAAAGGCTTATAAATGTCTTAACAAGATCTCCAAAAAAATCATTGAAAGTGAAAATATCAGAATATGCATAGAAAAATGATGAGGAAAGAAGAAAAGAACCAGAAGACTACAATAGTTTTGTTTACACTGAAGAACCTGACACTCTACCCGAGCAATAGGCTATCACCCCCAAGCAACAAAACATTGTACCTGAGCATCGGGCTGCAAATACCAAAAATCAAGAAAATGCTCAAAATGATGTTCCAAGTGATGGAGATCAGTATGAAGGTCAAGATGATGATCAAAATGATGAAGAAAGAGTTGAACTGTTACTTTCCAAGTATGTCAGAAGACACCATCCACAGAACCAGATCATAGGAGACAAGAAGAATGGAATGAGAACAAGAAGTAAGTTACTAAATACTAGATGTTTGATTTGTGATTTTGAGCCTAAATCTGTTAATACTGCACTTGAAAATGAAGAATGAGTCAGTGATATGAATGAAGAAATAGAACACATTGAGAAGAATAGAACATGGACATTAGTACATAGACCATATGATAAGAATGTCATCGGTACAAAATGGATATTCAGAAACAAGCTGAATGAGAATGGAGAAGTCACAAGGAACAAAGCAAGACTAGTATGCAAGGGGTATGCACAAGAAGAAGGTATTGACTATGGAGAAACCTTTGCACCCATTGCTACACTAGAAGGGGTAATAATTTTACTTTCTTATGCTACATTCAAAGGATTTAAGGTATACCAAATGGATGTCAAATCTGCATTCCTAAATGGAATACTCAAAGAAGAGGTATACATTGAACAACCAGAAGGGTTTGTTGATCCTAACAAGAGAAACATGGTTTGTAGACTACAAAAAGCCTTGCATGGATTGAAACAAGCACCTAGAGCTTTGTATGAAAGACTTCACTCCTATCTCATAAGCATTGGATTTGTAAGAACAAGTGAAAATAGAAATCTATACTTAAAAGAAGATTCTGATGATAATATTTTGATTGCTGAAATATTTGTTGATGATATCATATTTGCGGGTAATGATATGTTATGTAAATTGTTTGCTAATGAAATGAGAAAAGAGTTTGAGATGTCAATTTTTGGGGAGATCAAATTCTTTCTTGGTCTACAGATTCTTCAACAAGATGCAGGCATATATATCACACAATCCAAATACATCAAGGAAGTGCTAAAGATATTCAAAATGGAAGATTCCAAGCCAGTTGGAACACCTATGGCAACAGGATGCAAGCTAAAAAAAGAAGACAACTCAAATGAGGTAAATCAGACATTGTATTGATCAATGATTGGAAAACTAATGTATGTTGTTCATACTAGACCAGATATAGCACATGCAGTTGGAATACTTGCAAGATTATCCGCTAATCCCAAAGAATCACACATGATTGTTGTCAAGAGAATTCTGAGATATCTAAAGAACACTGAGGAATATGGCTTGTGGTATAAAAGAGAGGCAAATTTGAGCTTCAATTCTATACAGATGTTGATTGGCCTGGAAACTTAGATGACAGAAAGAGCACAACTGGAGGAGCATTTTTCATGGGTGACAGACTTGTCACATGGATACGTAAGAAGCAAGGATGCATCTCATAATCTACTGCAGAAGTAGAATATGTGGCTGCTAGTGCAAATTTCTCTAACATTGCATGGATCAAATAGTTACTAGAAGGTATGAATATGAAAATTCTTGAACCAGTGATTATCTATTGTGATAATACCAGTGCAATAAACATTTCTAAGAATCTTGTCATGCATGCTAAGACTAAGCATATTTCTATCAAGTATCATAACTTAAGAGAAAAAGTGCAAGAGAAAGAGGTGATAGTAGAATATGTTCAATCCAAGGAACAATTAGTAGACATATTCACAAATTCATTGCCTAAAGATACATTTGAGTACCTGAGAAAGAGACTAGGGGTCATACCCTTGTCTATTAATCAGTAAGCTGACTAGGAGGCTGCATTAGCCTACACTTAATTAGAAGATCATTCATATTGATGCAAGAAACTAGATGGACTACAAAGATACATCAGTACATAGCAAGGTACATATCTACACCAAACACCAGAGTCATTATATTGTTGATGGATAGGGAAATTCAATGAGTGTATTATAAAAAGGGAAAGGATATACTTTTGCATTGTTGTCAAAGGGAGAGATCATCCTAAGAATTCAAAGGGAGAGATGTAACCTATAAGGGAGAGGTTATATATACATATGAAAATATCCATCATGACTATCAAAAGGGAGAGAAGTATCATATCATAAGGAAAATATGACTTAAGAGAGAAAGTACTCTATATTGTTGTCAAAGGAAAAATAGATGATCAAGAAGAGGAATAGTCAAAGGGAGACACAACATCAAAGAAGAGATTCTACATCAAAGGGAGAGACAAAATTAGAATCTTCTACATCTATCTAGTGAAGGGAATGAAGATTGAAGAAATCAATCTGCAAGAAACAAATCTAAGCTATATGAGCTTACCAAGAGCCAGACATTTGTATTGGTTATAAAATGATAAGTTTGGTAGATTGATGAACTAAAAATGATATATTTCATATTGTATTAGTATTGATATAGTATGTTTCCATCAATGCCAAAGGGAGAGACTGATGAACTATAACTGATTGAATGTTTGAAGATGTTAAGTTGATGATCAACAAGCTATAGAAAGTTAATGCAAGACATTAAATCAGTTAATGTATTGTATTTTCATTGATGTCAACTTGATATAATCTGGTTGGTCATATACAAAGTGTCAAAGACTTTAGAGAAATAGAGAGATAAAGGTTATGCTTTCAGTAATGCATAATATTTTAGTATGTACTAAGTGATAGCAAACACCGACAGAAAGTGCACCCCAACGGATGGAGAACCCCGAGAGTAAAGTCACAGTGATACTCGAGAAAGAAACCCAAGCAAGAATTACCGATGAGAAGAATTACAGTGTTACCTGACGGACAAACAACCCCAATGGACAGAGATGCCCGAGGACAATTGAAGTCTAGACCAAATCTAACAAAGAGTTAAACACTGAAAATAAATGAAGTTCAGAAATGATAAAAGACTTAGCTGGCAAGAGCTAAAGATGGAGTTAGTTGGTTGTTAATATTTTTTTCATCAACAATTTAAAGCTAGAGATAAGAAAGAGTTTTAAAGTTGTTTTATTCCAGTTGTCTAAGAGAAATCTACGCGATAAAACTGAAGTAAAGCTTTAAAGCAAGAAAGGTGAGAATTGTGGATCATGCCAAGAACAAGAAAGTCAAGGACTTAAAATAGTGCAATCATATGTATAAAGAGACAAGATAATTCATTGTGAATTAGGGGTGAATAGAGAAGAGATGTTGAAGAGAAACTGGTGAAGAACTACTTCATACAATCCTGATCAATCAAGCTAAGGAAAGAGCTAAAGATTTCTGCAAACACTGAGCAACAAAGAAGCATAGCATCACCGAGAAAAAAAAGTAGAGCAAAGGTATTGAAAAGAGACATTTATCAGAAAGGTATTATGAGATTACAATCGATCTGAACATCTGAAAAGTATAGTTGTTTATATGAACAAATCATATATTGTTTCAGTTTAACCATTGAATCAGAGAAGTCTCTTAACCAAGTGGGATCTAAACAAATCCTTTATATATTGAGATACATCCCAGGGAGTATCAAAAGTTTAATTCATGAAGATAGCATAGTTAAATTATAGATATCAAGTGATTAACTGTTAGTGATAAATCCTCTAACAAGGTTGCACTTAACAGTGTGTGTGTAACCTTTAACAGGGTTGGCTCTTCACCGAGCTCACTTCATAAGAGTGAAAATTTTGGGTTATCGGTCCCAAGTGGTTTTATCCTTAACAGGATTTCCATGTTAAAAATCCATGTGTCAAATTGGTATATGAGTCATTTCTTTCATTTTTTGCTTTACACATTACTAAAATAGGATTGATCAGTATAGACTAAGTTATTTAGTGTATTTCAGTCGCTGACTAAAGTTTTTGATTAAGGTAAAAAAATGTTTTGAAAGGACCCCAAAACATTTTACAATAGATTACTAGAGATAAGCATCATTATCCCATACAAACATAGATATCCTGCTACAAACAAAAATTAGGACCCCAACAAACACCCAAAACCCAAAAAAGGAAAACAAAAAATTGCCAAACAAATGCACACTTTCCAGTACAACTTCCACCAAAGTTTCCAGAATAGATAAAAACTACATCATACTTTCATAGGCTTCCTCAGCCTCTTTCTTCATTTCTTCCATTTTTTCAATGGACTCCTTCAACACTTTCATCTCTTTTGGAATCTCTGGCACTTTCCTTTTAATGCCACTTCAGGTTCTTGTCCTTGGGCCTGAGCTCCCTGCTTTGTCATCTATAGTAATTGTGGTATTTTCCAGTAGACTACTCTCCAAATAAGCATATAACACTTTCAGGTTTTGAACAGAGACTTGAATCCCTACATTACTATTCTTGATAATGATACTTATCATGTTCCCGTTGTGGCTGATTTGCTTTTTTATATCTTTCAGCTTTTCTTCCACAAGAGCGTTGACTCTACCTATGATCTCCTCACTGTTGTTGTTGTTTTTTACCTTAATCGACAGGTCCTTCTCCATTTCTTCTAGCTTGGTTTTGAAGGGATCCATAGCTTCTTGCATTTCATTCAAGTGTTGGTTCATTGACTTCATTTCCTCACTGAGCCAATTCTCCATGCTGGCCCCATGATCCTCCTTTCTCTTTGGAATTATATCATCAATATCAAACCCTACCATAGTTTTGTGATCAAGGTCCATTCTCTATTTTTTATTTTTCATGTTTCTAGCCTTCAAGTTTGGCTGCTCTATCTACTCCTCCTTGTCCTTACCATCATTCATTTCTTCATTATTTTCCTCCTTGTCATCTCCCTCTTTTTCTTATTCATATTTTTCCACCTCTTGATTTCTGACTTCATTTCCCCTCTTCTCATCATCATCATTCATGGGTGTTTCCTCCTCATTTATCTGGGTGTCCTCCTTGCTCACCTATTCATCTTTATCATTCAATAGAGCCTCCTCATTTATCTCTTGAGCTTCCTCTTCTGTCACATGTGTTTCCTCCTTCTCCTCTTCTTGAATCTCTTATTCTTTACCCTGACTGTCAAGGGTTTCGTCTTCAATCTCCTCCCGCCTTTCTAGATTCACCTTTTTTTTGGTCCTTAACCTTTTGTTTGGGTTCTCCTTTTTACTATCCAACTTAACTTGCTTAGCATTCCCTTTAACCCTTTTAGGAATGGGTTCTAGGATTTGATTTCTAGCATATTCTGAAATAAATAGAATAAGCCCTTCATGAAGCACCAGGTTGCTCTCTTTTTTCCTATGCTCCATGACACTATTATTTAGCGAGCTCAGAAGATAGAAGGGAAATGACACCTTTTTTTTTTCCTAAAATGATTTGCAAGAACAAAATGAAGGATGTAAATTTTGGAGTAGCGACCATCTAGGGTCAAATACTCTATCATCACAGTCAAAATGTTAGCCCAGTGGCTCTTAATTTTGTTAATATCGACATAGTCCCCCATCCCTTTTCTCAAAAGGGCTTCTTCTTCTTTAGTTTTTGGGAAGATTTTGAAGGCTTAAGTCCCAATCCGCTTATTGTCCTTGTAAAACTTCATGCATTTGTAGGAAAGGCTCGTAATTTTAGAAATTATGCTCATAGTCAGAGTAAAAGGCTTTCCCCGCATATTCACCTTTTTGTTCTTCCAGCCATCTGCAAATTTTTTAGTTATTTATTTGTCCCATCCATGAAACTTCTCCAAATACTGGGTCACACCGCCCTTCTTTAGCCTCTTCCAAACTTTCTTCTTTTGTTTCCACTTGGTACAGTCCATCAACTCCTCCCTCTTCAGACCACCCCCCATTATGCTCGAAGATTTCTAAACTTTTAGAGAGTGAATGGGTTGGAATGCAAGACACTGAAACACAAGACTGTTGTGATTTTTCTATTTCAAAATGATAGCTAAAACTCACAAACCGTGTGAAGTCACATTCTTCATGAATCTCGCATCCCTCGACTAACAGCTATCATGACACTTAATCTTAAGTGATCTTCTCATCATTAATTATGTTTATTAATTGAGCCTTCAATATGGTTAATTTTATCATACCTAATAAGACATCAAATCTCCATATTGAGATCCGCTTCCCCTCTCCATGATTGGATGACATCAATTTGAGCACCCACATTAGCTAAGCCATTCGTCAGCTTATTTCCTTCCCTGAATACATGGGTTATGTGACTTTCTTTAAAAAGGAGCATTAAAGATTTAATTTTATCAATTATGTGGCTAATTTTCTAGGAAGCCTCATTCTTACCCTTAATACAATTTATTATGTTTAGAGAATCTCCCTCCAACCAAAAATTTGAATAACCCATTTCTTTATCCATCATGACAACTTGAAGGGCTTCCATCACTTCAGCAACATGATTTTTCTAAACTCCCAGAGGGGAAACAACAGCTCCCAGAAAATTTCTAGCAAAGTCTCTTATTATGCCTCCCACTCCAGCTCTTCCCAGATTCCCTTTAGTTGCCCCATCAGAATTACCTTTGACCCAGCCAATCAAAGGAGCAGCCCATCTTGTGTTTTCCCTCAAATTTAAATCCTTGTGTTTTTGTCCCTGATTATTCTTGTTAAGAATATCATTTAAACTCTGAGTGTTCTTACAGGGGGAGTCTCAAGGAAGATAACCTTTGAAATTTTCTAGAAAACGTCTACAAATGCTATTGGCCACAATTTCATAGGATGAGATTTTTTCTCTGAATATTTTGTTATTTCTCTCCTTCCAGATTCTCCAAGTGAAGTGAGGAAGAAACAACCTCCAAAGGTCTTTGGCTTCTTTACCATTAAGGGGGCAATGCCATTGTTTTACCATGTCTTGGAAGTTATTAGGTTTCACCCAATCTAGATTGAAATGATTGAAAATAGAGTTCCACACTTTACAAGTATAAGTACAATGAATCATAAGATGGTTACAATTTTCAGCTTTAGAACAACAAAGGATACATCTGTTAGGCATACTAAATCCCCTTTTACAAAGATTGTCCACAGTAAGAGTTTTGTTCTGAACAAGCAGTTAGAAAAACATGTTAATTTTAGGTATTATCTTGTTGTTCCATACCTAATAACTAATAGGGTGATCTTCCTAGGAGAAGAGAAGGGCTGAAGCAGAAGAGACCAAAAATTTGCCTTTAGCTTCCGGACCCCAAATCAAAGAGTCTTGTTCATTTTCTCTTACAAACCAAGGATTAAGATGCTTATTAACTAAATTGAGGGTTTCATCAAAGGAGCTAAGGTCCACCCATTTCTCGTTGATCCAATAATCAGAAACCTTTTCCCCAACTATATCTTTATAGTCCAGAATCGCTGGCATCCATTCCTGCTTCTCACTAAGAGCTTCTTCCTTCAGTCAGATATCATTCCAGAAGTTTATCTTCCTGCCATTTCCCAACTTCCATCTTATCCCTTTTCTAATTAGGTCCCTTCCTTTCCTAATATTATTCCAAATGAAATAACCTTTGATATCCAAAGGGTTCCTTAGCATATCCTCCAAAGAGTTCAGATGGTATTTTCTCTTGATAATAGAATTCCATTCCTTCTCCTCTTCAAAGATTCTCGAACACTGTTTAGCCAGCAAAGCCTTATTATTATTTTTTATGCTTCTGATACCAAGCCCTCCTAACTTATTAGGTTTACACACCACCTCCTAGGCTACAAGACTTAACATCTTCTTCTCTTCAACTCCAGACCAGAGAAATTTTTTCTAAATTTTTTCAATCAAGTCTGCAAACTTCTAAGGAATTTTAAAGAGACTGAGCGCATAGACTGGAAGATTTTGGAGAGTAGATTTCAAAAGCTAAACTTTTCCAGCTTGACTAAGAGTAGCTCCTTTCCATCCTGCCAACTTGTTGTGAAAATGGTCAAGGATACCATTCCAGAAAGAATCATCTGGTTTATGATGTAGAGGGAGTCCCAGATAGGTAGAGGGAAAATTCCCTATCTTGCACCCCAAAATGGTAGAGATCTTCCTTTGTCTTTCATCAGGAGTGTTGCAGAAAAAAAAGGAACTCTTCTACCAGTTAATAGATTGACCAAAAGCATTAGTATAAGTATTCAAATCCTTTTCCATGTTCCTTTCTTCCTTAACAAAGGCTTCCCCCATCATGATAGTTTCATCCACAAATTGTTCATGAGAATATTTTTGTAGAGCAGAGGAGGGTTGGAGACAAGAAATTTGACCTGTCATAACCATACTATTGATGTATCTCCCAAGGCTTTCCTCCATTATGGCAAAGATAATGGGGGAGATTGGATCACCTTGTCTCAAACATCTTGTGGGATGGAAGAAAATGGAAGATCCCCCATTAAAAAGAACAGAAGAAGTCACTGTAGACACCAATTGCATTATTATTATTATCACATCTTTATCAAAGCCAAAAGAGCTAAGGATGTTTGATAGAAAAGACCAGTCCACTCTTTCATAGGCTTTTGAAAAGTCAAATTTTATCAAGAATCCTTGTTTTTTAGAGGCATGAAGAGAATGAATATTCTCATGCACAACCACAATAGAGTCCAGGATCTGTCTTCCAGGAACAAACCCATTCTGTTGAGGAGAGATCAAATTAGGAAATAATCTCATAAGTCTAGTAGTCATGACCTTCTAAATGATTTTATATAAGGAGTTGCAGAGACTTATTGGTCTAAAGCCATCAACCATATCAGCTCAAGTTTTTTTAGGAATCAGAGCTATAAAATTTGAATTAAGCTCCTTAAGGATAGATTTAGTTCCAAATAACTCTTTAACCACTGAACATATATTTTTCCTAGTGATTCTCTAGAACTGCTAGAAGAAAAACATCTAAAACCCATCATGACCTGGAGATTTCTCTCCTTCAAAAGAAAAGACAATGTTCTTGATTTCAGTGTTCGAGGGAATAGATTTTAGGAGAAAATTAGAGGAATGACCTATTTTACAAGGAATCAAAGAAAGTAATTTCCTTTGGTCTTCTAAGTTAAGACTTTGATCTTTAGATAACAAGGTCGCAAAGTACCCCATCATTTCTTCTTCTTTAGTAATTTTACCTTTGGTTGCAGACAAGGAATGGATTATGTTTATTGCCTTGTGTTTAAGAGAAGTAAGATGAAAAAATATGGCATTCTTATCTCCTGCTTTCAACCAAAGAGATCTGGATCTCTACCTCCAAAAAGTCTCCTCTGTAGCTATAATATTGTGAAAGTATGCAAGGACAACATTCTCTTGAGTTCTCAGATTTTTAGTGAGGCCATTCCTTTGAATTTCCTCCTGGATTTCTTTCAAGTCCATTTGGGTTTTATTTTTGGATTAGAAGATGTCACCGTGGACATTCTTGTTCCAACATTTGACATTAGCTTTCAAATTAGCCAATTTATTGACCACTTTGAACATTGTTGTTCCTTCCACCTTAATATTCCACCAGTCCCTTATTTTATTTTCCAGATCAAGGTGATCTATCCACATCTTCTCAAATATAAAGTGAGCATTTATTTTGCTAGTGAAAGGAAGAACATTAAAGGATATAGGAAAATGATCCAAACCAATTCTGGTGAGGGATGAAAGGGCATAGAAGAACTTAGTATACCATTCCAGATTGATCAGCACCATGTCAAGCTTAACTTGAATAAGATCATCTCCCACCCTACAGTTAGACCAAGTATAGTTATGTGTGCTAAAAAGTTGACACACTTCTATGAGTCATTATATCCAATATTTCTCAAGAATGAGGTCTCAAATGGAAACTCATAGCTCCCTATTCATGGAGTGCAAGGGTTTGTGTTGAAGGCCCTCAATTTAGACATAGTTATTCCCATGCAAGTACACCATGAAATGAGAGATTCAAAGAGGAAAAGCAAGAGTGCTAGTCTCCATGATTCCCGCATATGCATTGTGAATGAGAATGAAAACTATTCTATATGATAACAATGCATGAAATCAAACTAATATATATGATAACAATGCATGAAAGGAAATATGCAAACTAATCTATGAAATAAATTTGCAAGATTAATCTTTTGAATGGAAATATGAATCTAAATTAACATGAATCTACTCTAAATGGATTTCCATGGATGCATGAGAGAAGAAGACAAGAAGAAGAAGTTGCATGGTTCCAGCTCAAATGCTCAAACTCTCCTCCAAAATTGCTCTCCAAACCTGCAGCATAAAAAATTCAAGAAATGGTCACTGACTAAAGTTATTTATTGTATTTCAGTGTTATTTACTAAGTTGTGACTACACTATAGACGGTCACTGACTAAATTTGTTCCCTGCAACTCTCAAGTATTCTACCCTAAGATGGTTCATGGGACTAGGGAGAAATATAGTAGAAACATGGTATTTCATAAAAGACAAATTCTTCAAAAATTACAAGGACTATTATAGGGGAGGCAATTTGTATGGTGATGATACCTTCATAATTACCCAAAAGGGGGATGAACCAATAGAGGACTACTTGGAGTGATTCTTGTTTAACCTCAAGAAATTTAGACACAATAATATGGGGTAAAATCTCTCAACTTTATTTTCCTAAGGGGAATTCATGAGTACTCGATGGATGCATTAAACTTGAGGGAAACCATGAAGAAGACCTGAAGCATAAGGTTTATTGCATCCAAAGAAGTTACAAGATTTTCTTGAATGGAAATAGGCAATCTTCTTATTGATATGAAGTAGGACATTAAAAACCACATGGATACTCAATTGGATAGTCTAAAATCAAGGAGGAAAAAAAGAAATAGAAGCTACTTAAACATAATATTGTCCCACTTGCCGCTACAGGAAGGATTGAAAGTATAAAATGATTGCTAGCTTGAAGGGATAACTTAATTTAAAAGCCTTGGAAGATGAAGAGGACCAAGTTTTTAACCCCACCCAAAGGAAACCATTGAATATAAAACAAGGTATTCCTCAAGACCCTTTTTCTTATAACATGCCTTCTGTAAGTTATCCTTCTTCACCAAATTAATCCTCTCAAGTACGGATGAACTATGGTAACCCACCATGGAGGACTCAACCTAGGCATGGATTCCACAATAAGGAAAATTATCTAATTAGAAACTATCATAAACTAATTGGTATAAATATTCCATGAATTGGAAACAACATCAATGGAGAGGTAGCAAACCTTGGGGAAATTAAACCCAAGGATACCAATAGTAACCCCAGATGCAAGGACCCCAAGTTCAACCAAATATTATGCCTAACCCTTCCAATCCTCCATCTACACTTGAAAATCCTACTCAAACCATTTTTCAACATGCACCTAACCCCAATAATAATCTTTCTCAATAGGCATATTTTGGGCACATACAAAAAAATTATGTTTATGTGCTCAATGTCAATCATGTGCACCTACAGTCTGCAAAAATGTTGGTTGCCCCAACATATCCTCTTATTATAGATTTCCAAGAGGAGGATGTTTTAGTAGTAACAAATCCTCCATCTAGTGAGAAAGGTATTCAAGATATACAAAACCATTCATAACACACAACCTTTCCTACTCCACAACAAGATCATTCACTACAACATTTGGGGTCAAATTTTGACACCAATTTGTGATGGCACTACCATTTGTGTGTATTTTTGTGTTTTTTTTTCCATGTGCCCTTGATGTTTTCATAATAGTGATGGTACCGTCATAATTTCAACACCTGCATGATTATAAACAAAAATAATAATAAAAAGAAAGACTCATTTCTAATTTTTGTATTGAGCTACGTGCGTGCGTGAAGAGGGCTCTTCTGTTGTGAAGATCAAGCTTGATTTGGAAGATTGGCATATGGCAGCCATGACTTGAGGTAGGCAGTTGAGCTTTGTCTTCTCATTAACTCAATTTCATTTTGATGGAATTTGTTGATTTAATGGCACAATATGAATGTTAATATTGGCATTGTTTACATCTTTGCATTTGGAATGCTTGATGACCTACGAGCTTTGAGAGCTAGGGCATCATTTCTATTACCTTCAAGGCATTGTGAAGTGTTTGATCTCTCTTTATTTGTTTTCTTGTTGATATTAACTATGTGGTGCTCCAAGTTTATGATCATTTGATGAGGAAATGTCTTGATGGCTCATGGGAAACAAGCTAGGGCATCATGCATTGTTTATGAGCTCACTATTTAATACTGGCATTGTTTACATCTTTTCATTTGAAATGCTTGATGACCCATGAGCTTTGAGAGCTAAGGAATCATTTCTACTACCTTCAAGGAATTGTGTGAAGTGTTTGATCTCTCTTTAATTGTTTTTTGTTAATATTCACTATGTGGTACTCCCCGTTTATGATCATTTCATGAGGAAATGTCTTGATGGCTCACAGGTTGCAAGCTAGGGCATCATGCAATGTTTATGAGCTCACTATTTAATAGTGGAATTGTTTACATCTTTGCATTTGGAATGCTTGATGACCTGTGAGCTTTGAGAGATAGGGCATCATTTCTATTACCTTCAAGGCATTGTGTGAAGTGTTTGATCTCTCTTTATTTGTTTTGTTTTTGATATTCACTATGTGTTACTCCCCGTTTATTATCATTTCATGAGGAAATGTCTTGATGACTCACAGGCTGAAAGCTAGGGCATCATGCATTTTTTATGAGCTCACTATTTAATACTGGCCTTGTTTATGTCTTTGCATTTGGAATGCTTGATGACCCATGAGCTTTGAGAGATAGGGCATCATTGCTATTACCTTCAAGGAATTGTGTGAAGTGTTTGATCTCTCTTTATTTGTTTTGTTGTTGATATTCACTATGTGGTACTCCCCGTTTATGTTCATTTCATGAGGAAATATCTTGATGGATCGTGGGCTACAAGCTAGGGCATCATGCATTGTTTATGATTCAAAAACTGTCTGGTTTCAAAAAGCATAAACTATCACCTAACTATTTCAACGAAAATAACAATGTGATTCTACTTGGATGACAAAAATAAAATAGATTATGTTGACAAAAATGATCCATGAGGTGGAACAACCATTATCCATTAAATTTAATTGAAAGTGACAATGGAATAGAAATATCCATTTTAAATCAATATTGACAAGCATCCTTGTACAATTGTTTAAGTTTTTTTTAGTTTTTAAAAGAAGCACTATAGCAAATTAAAAAATGTAACACTAGACATGGTGTACTTGCTTCCATGATGTAACACAAATAAAGGATATAATCTGTAAGCACAAGCTTTCCACCCGATCACATTATTATTAATAAAAAATTCATCTTGAAGGATATATGTCATGACCAGAACATATCATAGGAATACGCCCAAATAAATCAATGACATTTTTGGATTCTACTTAGATACTATGTTATCGGGCTCTTCTAGTTTGAGTGTTGTTGTGTATAATCTCAGTGTCGCTAATCAAAAATTTATTTGAAACCCCCCGCTTATCCCTATTTATACTAGGTTAGTAGCCCAAAAAGTATGCAATGGTGGAAAAAGCTTTAGCTAACATAGGTTAAATAGTGATGCCTTAACCTTATAGTTTCACAAAACACTTAATGGTACACACTGACTGAAAAGATAAATCTAATTTTCACTATTGATATTTGAGTTCAACCAAACATTAGTCATATAAGCTAACTCTTTCAATTAAATAGGGGAGCATCGACACATTAGGCACCCAAACTGATTACAAGGATTTTAACATTCTGAACCCAACTTACAGGTTCATGTTGACTGTAGCAGCTGATCGTGGGTCTGTGGCAGTTGATCGTCGGAGGGAATGGGAAATTTGGATTCTCAATGTGTCATTAGTGCTCCATTGCAGTGGTTCAAATACCCTTTTGTATGATCTATTTTGTAGATGACTTGAATCCTAGCATCCCATATATGAATTTTCTATTTCATGGTGTAGCTAAACCCTAATGATTAAACCCCCAGTCTCTGATTGATGTATGTATGTGATGGTTGGAAGGACGGTAGCAATTGCTGATGATGTGTTGTCAATGTGCTCACCCTACAATGGGGTTTTGATGAACCAAGTGACTGGCACGACTTCTATCACACTTGTAATGTTGTATAGTGCCCTCCTAATAGTGGAATTTCCCTAGATCTGTTGACCGCTCAACCAGGAAGGAGATTAAGGAATTTAATCAGCGCTGGAATGCTTGTAGTTTAAACTACTAAGGTGGGGTTTTTGTCCTAACCTATAATCATGCATCCAAATGGGTTATCATCCTTGAAATCTTGTTACTTTATCAAAAGCCTGGAAATTATGTGAAATTGGATGCTCCAAAAATAGACAAAATGGAGATAAACCTATCAAAATTTTGATTCTGAGGGCCTAAAAGTGGTGCCTAATAATTTGAATTTTAATTATCATATGTTTAATTTTATTTATCTATTATTATTATTTGTTTTATTGCGATGATGTAGCATTGGGTATATTGGGGAAAGGTAAAATCACATAGGGCAAAATTGAACAAATTCCAATTTAGGAGGAAGCTTTAATATTTTTTTATTATTTTTTTTTCTTATTATGATGTGTGGCATTGGGGTATATTGGGGAAAGGTCAAATCAGATGTGTTGTGAAGCCTTGCTTCCTTGAAAAGTTGGTTTAACAATCAACCCTTAAGTTACTCTATATTGCACAAATATCCTAGTAAGGAATGCACTCAAGGATAAAGTACCATTCAATTTCAACTACCCCCTTTTCTATAGAGAATACACATTTTTCTTCCCTAATTTCTTTGGAAACCATCCATCTACTCGTCTCATATCTAAGATGATGACATATGGTTCTTAGTTATGTTAGTAACAGTCTAGCCTTATCCTTGATTGCCACTAGAAAGTAGCCTTTTTCATTATGTTCCCATGTGGGATTGAACTCTTTAACATAATGAGTTTTTTCCTGACCAATTTTCTTTCTCCACATGGCAGCCCTAAATTTTTCTAACACGTCTTTTTATCTCTTCATGAGCATTGGGTCATTATTTCAATTTAATGTTTCATTTTCTCATCCACTTGTTGTTTTGCTTCATCCATATATTTTTTCTATGATCTAGCTTCTCCTCGACAACCATTTTTTACCAATTATGAAATCTAAAATTAAGTTGCCTTGATATGGAATCACTATGTTTGGATCCATCTTTTGTGGTGATGCTAAAAATTAATCATCATATCATGCTTAACAACACTACCTTAGAGATCTTATGACAAAAATAAATAAAGCATAACATCATCATAAGATAGCAGCAAAGAGACATAAATCAACAACATAAGAGCATCATATAGTACACGATTTACATGGAGAAAACCTTGCAAAAAAAAATCCACCAAGAACAAAGGCCAAGTATGCATTATCATTTAACTAAATGAGATTTCAATACATTCACTTACATTATCCTCTTTTCCTCCAGCATGGAAGCATCTATGTACTTGTGAACTGTTAGTAATAACTGAGAGGGGGGGTGAATCAGTGGCCTCAAAAATTTATCCTTCAAACTTAACCACCAATCAATAAATATCAAATTATTCTATCCCTATAAGATGCATGCCATGAAATACTAATAATGATTAACTGTCTGTCGGTTTTCTCTGTCAATCCTTATTCTTTCTTTATTACCGATAAGTAGTATAACTATTTACTAAAACTCAATAAATAAGAAGAGTATACCGATCAATCCAGAGTTAGCTATGTAAGATGCAAGATAGTAAAGAAATGAATCATACACACATAATGCATGAATTTTAATGTGGAAACCCTGTTAAGGGAAAAAACACTGGGATCGGTACCCCAAATTTTCACTCTTCTGAAGTGAGCCCTGTTAGGAGCCAACCTTGTTAAAGGTTACAAACACACTGTTAAGTGTGACCTTGTTAGAAGATTTTATACATAGAGGTTGTCACTTAGTATCAGGCATCTATTGCTACCATCCTTGAATCAGCCTCCTTAGGTTGTCAATAGGTATCGGGCAAGTCCAATGCTACTTTCATGAATCAACCTTTTATGCACTCCTTGAGATGTACATCAATATATAGAAGATTGTTAAGTCCTACTCGGTTAAGAGACTTGATGCTTCAATGGTTAAATTGAAACACTATGACCTATTCATATTGCAACTTGAATTGCAGATTTTTAGATCTATTTAAGTACATTACCTCTCTAACCAATGTATCAATTTAATCCTTGTGCTCCATACTTTCTACTCTGTGACGCTGTGCTCACTATTCATCGGTGTCTATAGAATTCCTTAGCTCTTCCTTTAGCTTGTTTGATTAGCACTGCATGAAGTTTTTCTTCATCATTTTCTCTTCAGCATCCTCTCTTTATTCACTCCCCTTAATCCCGTTCGTAAATGAATTAAGCTTGTCTCTTATATAAACATAATATTCATTCTTTCTTGATTCTTGATTCTTGATTCTTGATTCTTGGCATGATAAACAATCCAGCCAATTAGATTTAAATCATAACTCCTAATTTGTCTCGTAGATATCTTCTTGCCAACTATACAAATCAGCTTTAAATCAATCACTTATCTCTGGTCAAATAAAACAAAGTAGACAACCAACTAAGTCTATTTTTAGCTCTGCCAGCTAGATATTTTGACATTTTCTAAACTTTCAATTATGTCGGTCACCACTGTAGTTAGTCATTGGTGACAAATGACTGATTTGTTGGTGAGACTCTAGTTATCTTCGTGATCTCTATCCGTTGGGCATCATTGGAATTTTACTCATAGGTCAACTCTATATCTTTGGTCATCGGTCAACCTTCTGACTTTGCTCGTCGGGCATTCTGTAGTTTTCTTTGTTAGGAAACACTATGCTTCTAATCATCGGGTATCACTGTCATTGTTCTTCTTTGCTCTGTTCGTCAGTGTGCACTCCGTAAGTGTTGTTTGTCACTTAGTGAATACTTGACTTTTATGCATTGCTGAAAGTATAACTTTGGTTCCTTTGGTTCTCTAAAGTCTTTGGCATTATGTACATGACCATACAGATGATATGAAGTTGACATCAATGAAAATATAGTCCTTTAACTTATTTAATGACCTACATTATATTTCAACTTAACATTATCAAACATTCAATCAGTTACATGTCATCAATCTCTCCCTTTGGCATTGATGGCAACATACTATATTATCACACTATACTATTTCTAATACAATATGAAATACAACAATTGAGATTCATCAAACTACCAATCTTTTTTTCTGTTAACCAATAAATGTCTGACCATCGGTAAGCTTTGTTTTAGCTTAGATTTGATTCTTGCATCTCTTTGTCTTCTAATGTGTTGTGTTGTCTCCTTGTGTCAATTTCTCTCCCTTTGACTGTTCTTCTCTTTTGATGTCTTTTCTTTTGTCGGCAACTCTCCCTTTGTATAATATTTCCATACAAGTTCTCTCCCTAAGGATATAATCTCTCCCTGTTGGAGTAATGTGATAATGGATAATCTCTCTCCTTTTACAGAGGGATGTGATAATATGGATAATCTCTCTCCCTTTGAGAGCAATGCCAAACAAATATCTGACATTAATGTCAAACAATTGTTTCTTTCCATCCATAGTATATTCCTTGAATTTCCCTTATCCATCAGCAATACAACAATATGCTCTGGTGCTCGGTGCTAATATATACCTGTCTGTATATATATATAGCCTTGAAGTTCATCTCTTTTCTTGCATCATCATTAATGATATTCTGCTAATATGTAGGCTGATGCAACCTTCTAGTCATTTTACTGACTGGTAGACAAGATTTTGACCCCTAGTCTCTTTCTCAAGTATTCAAATGTATCCTTGGGTAGTGGCTTGGTCAAGATATCAGCTAATTGTTCTTTGGATTTCACATACTCAAGTGTCACCTTCTTTGCTTGAACTTATTCTCTTAAATAATGATACTTGATTGCAATGTGTTTAGTCTTAGCATGCACGACTGGATTCTTGGAAATGTTTATTGCACTGGTGTTGTCACAATAGATAATTACTGGTTCTAGGATCTTCATATGCATACCTTCCAGTAACTATTTGATCCATGCAATATTTGAGCAATTTGCAGTAGCAACAACATACTCTGCTTCTGTAGTTGACTGAGAGATGCATCCTTGCTTTTTGCTAATCCATGTGACAAGTATGTCACCCATAAAGAATGCTCCTCTAGTTGTGCTCTTCCGGTCATCAATATTTCCATCCCAATTAGCGTCGGTAAACACCTTAAGTTCAAATTTGCCTTCTCTTCTATACCAAAATCCATATTCCTTGGTATTCTTCAGATATCTTAAAATTATTTTCACAGCAGTCATATGTGATTCTCTCGGGTTAGCAGAAATTCTAGCAACAATTCCTACTGCATGTGCAATATCTGGTCTAGTGTGTACAACATACATGAGTTTTCCAATCATTGATCTGTACAAAGTCTGATTTACCTCTGATGTCTTTTCCTCCTTTGTTAACTTACACCCAGTAGTCATCGGTGTTCCAACTGGTTTGGAATCTTCCATCTTGAATATTTTTAGGACCTCTTTAATGTATTTGGAATGTGTAATGAAAATACCTTCACATTGTTGCATGATCTATAGACCAAGAAAGAACTTGATCTCACCAAACATAGACATCTCAAACTCTTTTCTCATCTCATTATCAAAAGATTTTTATAGCATATCATTTCCTCCAAATATGATGTCATCAACAAATATAGCTATCAAAGTGTTAGCATCAATATCTTCCTTCAAATAAAGATTACTATTTTCACTAGTTCTTACAAATCCAATACTTATAAGATAGGAATGAATTCGTTCATACTAGCATCTAGGAGCTTGTTTCAATCCATACAAGGCTTTATGAAGTCTACATACCATGTTTCTCTCATCTGGATCTACAAACCCTTCTGGTTGCTCAATGTATACCTCTTCTTCAATTATTCCATTTAGGAATGCTGACTTGACATCCATCTGGTATACCTTGAATCCTTTGAATGCAACATAAGAAAGTAGTATTCTTAGCCCTTCTAGCCTAGAAACGGGTGCAAAGGTCTCTCCATAGTCAATACCTTCCTCTTGTGCATACCCCTTGCATACTAGTCTTGCTTTATTTCTTGTGACTTCTCCATTCTCATTCAGCTTGTTCCTAAATATCCATTTAGTACCGATGACATTCTTGTCATCTGGGCTTGGCCCAAGTGACCATGTCTTGTTCTTCTCAATCTGCTCAATCTCATCATTCATAGAACTTATCCATTCTTCATTATCAAGTGCAGCATTGACAAATTTTGGCTCAAACTCATAAATTAAACAACTTGTGTTTAGAGACTTACTTCTTGTTCTTGTACAAAATTTATTATCTCCTATGATCTGGATCTCTAGATGATTCCTTCTTACATATCTAACAAGTATAGGTACAACTCTTTGTCTATCATCTTGATCATCATTTTGTCCTTCATTCTGTTCTTCATCACTTTGCACATTATTTTGATCATTACCCTGACCATCGGTATTTGCATCCTAACCGTCGGTTACAACATTTTGTTGCTCTGGTTTTAAGCATTGTTTCTCAAGTAGAGTGTTAGGTTCTTCACAGTATACAAAATTTTTGTAGTCCTTTGGTTCTTTTGTGCTTTCTAGCTCATTCTTTTCTGCAAATTCATCTATCTTCACATTTGCACTTTCAACAATTTTGTTAGAGGCCTTAATAAGATATTTATAAGCCTTTCTTTTGGTGGAATACCCTAGAAAGATACCTTCATCACTCTTGGCATCAAGGTTTCCATTTCTATCATCCTTTAAGATATAACATTGACTACCAAAGATTTTGAAGTAACTTACATTGGGTATTTTACCATACCATAGCTCATAGGGTGTCTTCTTTGTGTCCTTCTTTAATTGTACTCTATTTAATGTGTAGATAGAAGTACTGATAGCTTCCCTCTAGAATATTTGGGTTATGCCTTTCTCTATCATCACTGTTCTAGCACAATCAACTATGGATCTGTTCCTTCTCTCAACAATCCCATTTTGTTGTGATTTTCTTGGCGCAGAAACCTGTCTTTTTATACCATGCTCATTGCAGAAATTAGTGAATTCATCTTATATAAACTCTCCTCCTCTATCTGATCTCAAGCATTTCAAATCCTTACCACTTTGTTTTTCTACCATAGCCTTATACCATTTAAACATCTTGAATGCTTCAATTTTATCTTTTAGAAACATAATTATCATCATTCTAGAGTAATCATCAACAAAGAGAATAAAATATCTATCTCCATAATAACTCCTTGTCCTCATTGGTCCACATAGATCAGTATGGACTAATTCTAGAATATCATCATATTTATGGGTTTTACTTTTGAAACTAGGCTTTGTCATTTTACCTTTTTGACAATTCTTGCACATGATGTTGTCGGGCTTTGACACCGTCGGTAAGCCTCTTACATTTCTCCTTCTACTTATTTTCATCATGTTTTCAAAATTCACATGACACAATCTTTTGTGCCACAACCATATGTCTTCATTTCTAGTCATTAAGAAAGTGGTGTTAGTATCATTTAGATATAATAAGTTACCTTTTGTCTGTTCACCAGTACCAATTAATCTTCCTGATTCATTGAAGATCTTTGCCTTCTTATTCTCAAATGCTACTCTGTGACCTGATTTATTCAGCTAAGAAACACTCAACAGATTATAATTCAATCCTTTTACCCAATAAGTATTTTCATATTTAATCAGGTTATTCAACATTATAGCTCCTTTACCTTCAACTGGACAAGGTGTATCATTACCCATTCTTACTGTACCACCATTGTAATACTCAAAAGTGTTAAAATTTTATTTGTCATTGGTCATGTGCTGAGTGCAGGTACTATCTATAATCCAGATGTCATTCTTTCCAACCTTAGATATGAGTGCCGTTTCTACATACCTTTCATCTTCATATGAATCATCTTTCACAACCCCAAAAACCATCTCGATGTCTTCATCAGGTTCGGTGTCAGTATCTTCATCTTTGCAAGCAGCTAGGTAGCTAGCTTTCTTTCCTTTGTCCTTGTAGTCTTAGGTATCTCTTCTTTCTGATTATCAGTAACTTTTGAAATCTTTGTTATCACCTCTGTCAGATTTCTTCTCAAAAGATCTATCATTAACTCTGTCATCTTTTCTTCTGTTAGGACATCTTGCAACAAAGTGTCCAATATCTTTATAATTAAAGCATACAAGTGGTAACTTGCCTTTGTATTTACCTTTGCCTCTTTGCATTCTTCTATCCATAAGTGCTTCTATTTAATCTAGATATTCTTCTTCATTTTCACTTTCACTATCTCTTCTAGATGTGTGTCTATGACTTCATTTGCTTATTCTCATAGAAGATTTAAATGCAGACTCTAAGTTTGGTAAAACACTATTATCAAAATTATTCATCTCAAATGAAATCAGTCTACCAATTAAGCTATCAAGAGTAACTTTATTTTTTCTACTGCTCTCATTTCTTGAATGGCAGAAACTCTAATAGCATATATAAGCAGTAAGGTTCTTAAGATTTTACTTACCATTGTCTCCTCTTCAATTGTACCTCCAACTCCTCATATAGCATTGACTACTTCTTTGATTCTTGTGTTGTACTGTGTGATATTTTCTCCTTCTTTCATTCTGAGATCATCAAACATTCCTCTAAGGCTTTCTGCCTTGGCTCTCAGAACATTTGTATCACCTCCATGTACAAGCTTCAGTTTGTCCCACATCTTCTTTGCATTTTTGCAATCTTTGACATCTTCAAATTCAGCATCAAAGAGTGAGGAAGAAAGCTATATGACCATGCAGTTGTGCTCATGCTTCTCTCTCAATTGATCTACTATCAATACTCCTGTGGGCAACACATATTCAGTATCTAGGAATTGAGTAACATCATTACCAATACCTAATAAGTGGAGTCTTATCCTACTTTTCCATGAAGCAAAGTTTTCTTTGTTCAACTTTGGCACATCTCATATGTTCAACTTGTGATCTTTAATTAGGTCTTGAAACCTTCCTTTCTAAGCACACAAGCTCTAATACAAATTTTTAGTAATAACTGAGAGGGGGGGTGAATCAGTGGCCTCAAAAATTTATCCTTCAAACTTAACCACCAATCAATAAATCTTAGATTATTATGTCCCTAAAAGATGCATGCCATGAAATATTAATAATGATTAACTGTCTGTTGGTTTTCTTTGTGAATCTTTATTCTTTCTTGATTACCGATAAGTAGTATAACTATTTACCGAAACTCAGTAAATAAGCAGAGTATACCGATCAATCCAGAGTTAGCTATGTAAGATGCAAGACAGTAAAGAAATGAATCATACACACATAACACATAAATTTTAACATGGAAAACTTGTTAAGGGAAAAACCACTGGGATCGGTACTCCAAATTTTCACTCTTCTGAAGTGAGCCCTGTTAGGAGCCAACCCTGTTAAAGGTTACAAACACACTATAAAGTGTGACCTTGTTAGAGGATTTTATACATAGAGGTTGTCACTTAGTATCAGGCATCTATTGCTACCATCCTTGAATCATCCTCCTTCTTAGACTTTCAATACCTATCTGGCAAGTACAATGCTACTTTCATGAATCAACCTTTTATGCACTCCTTGAGATGTACCTCAATATATAGAAGATTGTTAAGTCCTGCTCGGTTAAGAGACTTGATGCTTCAATGGTTAAACTAAAACACTATGACCTTTTCATATTCCAACTTGAATTACAAATTTTCAGATCTATTTAAGTACATTACCTCTCTGACCAATGTATCAATTCAATCCTTGTGCTCCATACTTTCTGCTCTGTGATGCTGTGCTCACTGTTCATCGATGTCTGCAGAATTCCTTAGCTCTTTCTTCAGCTTGTTTGATCAGCACTGCATGAATTTGTTCTTCATCAGTTTCTCTTCAGCATCCTCTTTTTATTCACTCCCCTTAATCTCGATCGTAAATATATTAAGCTTATCTCTTATATAGACATCATATTCATTGTTTCTTGAATCTTGATTCTTGATTCTTGGCATGATAAATAATCCAGCCAATTAGATTTAAAGCATAACTCCTGATTTGTATCATAGATATCTTCCTTTCCAACTGTACAAATCATCTTTAAATCAATCACTTATCTCTGGTCGAATAAAATAAAGTAGACAACTAGTTAAGTCTATTTTTAGCTCTGCCAGCTAGATATTTTGTCATTTTCTGAACTCTCAGTTCTGTCAGTCACCACTGTAGTTAGTCATTGGCAACAATTGACTGATCCATTAGTGAGACTCTAGTTAGCTTCGTAATCTCCATTCATCGGGCATCATTGGAATTTTACTCGTCGAGCAACTCTATATCTTTGGTCGTCGGGCAACCTTCTGACTTTGCTCGTTGGGCATTCTATATTTTTCTTTTTTTTGATCGTCGGGTATCACTATGACTGTTCTTCTTTTCTATGTCCGTCAGTGTGTAGTCCATCAGTGTTATTTGTCACTTAGTGAATACTTGACTTTTATGCATTGCTGAAAGCATAACTTTGGTTCCTTTGGTTCTCTAAAGTCTTTTGCATTATGTACATGACCATATAGATGATATCAAGTTGACATCAATGAAAATATAGTCCAATAACTGATTTAATGACCTGCATTATCTTTCAACTTAACATTATCAAACATTCAATCAGTTACATGTCATCAATCTCTCCCTTTGGCATTGATGGCAACATACTATATTATCACACTATACTATTTCTAATACAATATGAAATACAACAATTGAGATTCATCAAACTACCAATCTTTTGTTCTGTTAACCAATAAATGTCTGACCATCGGTAAGCTTTGTTTTAGCTTAGATTTGATTCTTGCATCTCTTTGTCTTCTAATGTGTTGTGTTGTCTCCTTGTGTCAATTTCTCTCCCTTTGAATGTTCTTCTCTTTTGATTTCTTTTCTTTTGTCAGCAACTCTCCCTTTGTATAATCTTTCCATACAATTTGTCTCCCTAAGGATATAATCTCTCCCTATTGGAGTAATGTGATAATGGATAATCTCTCTCCTTTTACAAAAGGATGTGATAATATGGATAATCTCTCTCCCTTTGACAGCAATTCCAAACAAATATCTTCACAAATATCTGACATTAATGTCAAAAATTGTTTCTTTTCATCTATAATATATTCTTTGAATTTCCTTATCCATCAGCAATACAACAATATGCTTTACTGCTCGGTGCTGATATATACCTGTCTATATATAGATGTAGCCTTGAAGTTCATCTTTTTTCTTGCATCAACATTAAGGATATTCTGATAATATGTAGGCTGATGCAGCCTTCTAGTCATTTTACTGACTGGTAGACAAGATTTTGACCCCTAGTCTCTTTCTCAAGTATTCAAATGTATCCTTGGGCAGTGGCTTGGTGAAGATATCAGCTAATTGTTCTTTGGATTTCACATACTCAAGTGTCACCTCCTTTGCTTGATCTTGTTCTCTTAAATAATGATACTTGATTACAATGTGTTTAGTCTTAGCATGCATGACTGGATTCTTGGAAATGTTTATTGCACTGGTGTTATCACAATAGATAATTACTGGTTCTAGGATCTTCATATACATAACTTCCAGTAACTGTTTAATCCACGCAATATTTGAGAAATTTGCAGCAGCAGCAACATACTATGCTTCTGCAGTTGACTGAGAGATGCATCCTTGCTTTTTGCTAATCCATGTGACAAGTCTGTCACCCATAAAGAATGCTCCTCCAGTTGTGCTCTTTCAGTCATCAATATTTCTAGCCCAATCAATGTCGGTAAACAACTTAAGTTCAAATTTGCCTTCTCTTCTATACCATAAGCCATATTCCTCAGAATTCTTAAGATATCTTAAAATTCTTTTCACAACAGTCATATGTGATTCCCTCGGGTTAGCAGAAATTCTAGCAACAATTCCTACTGCATGTGTAATATCTGGTCTAGTGTGTACAACATACATGATTTTTCCAATCATTGATCTTTACAAAGTCTAATTTACCTCTGATGTCTTTTCCTCTTTTGTTAACTTACATCCAGTAGCCATCGGTGTTCCAACTGGTTTGGAATCTTCCATCTTCAATATTTTTAGGACCTCTTTAGTGTATTTGGACTGTGTAATGAAAATACCTTCACATTGTTGCATGATCTGTAGACCAAGAAAGAACTTGATCTCACCAAACATAGACATCTCAAACTCTTTTCTCATCTCATTAGCAAATGATTTGCATAGCATATCATTGCCTCCAAATATGATGTCATCAACAAATA
>MU227611.1:1316574-1339288 GCA_018584345.1 Thuja plicata | reverse complement strand
ACATACCATGTTTCTCTTGTCTGGATCTACAAACCCTTCTAGTTGCTCAATGTATACCTCTTCTTCAAGTATTCCATTTAGGAATGTTGACTTGACATCCATCTGGTATACCTTGAATCCTTTGAATATAGCATAAGCAAGTAGCATTCTTACACCTTATAGCCTAGAAATGGGTGCAAAGGTCTCTCCATAGTCAATACCTTCCTCTTGTGCATACCCCTTGCATACTAGTCTTACTTTGTTTCTTGTGACTTCTCCATTCTCATCTAGCTTGTTCCTGAATATCCATTTAGTATCGATGGCATTCTTGTCATCTGGTCTTGGCACAAGTGACCATGTCTTTTTCTTCTCAATCTTCTCAATCTCATCATTCATAGCACTTATCCATTCTTCATTATCAAGTGCAACATTGACAGATTTTGGCTCAAACTCACAAATTAAACAACTTGTATTTAGAGACTTACTTATTGTTCTTGTACCAGCTTTCTTATCTCCTATGATCTAGATCTCTGGATGATTCCTCCTTACATATCTAGTAAGTACATGTATAGCTCTTTGTCTATCATCTTGATCATCATTTTGTCCTTCATTCTGTTCTTCATCACTTTGCACATTATTTTGATCATTATCTTGACCATCAGTATTTGCAGCCTGACCGTCGGTTACAACATTCTAGTGCTCTAGATTTAAGCATTGTTTCTTAGATAGAGTGCTAGGTTATTCATAGTATACAAAGTTGTTGTAGTCCTCTATTTCTTTTGTGCTTTCCAGCTCATTCTTTTCTGCAAATTCATCTATCTTCACATTTGCACTTTCAACAATTTTTTTAGAGGCCTTAATAAGACATTTATAAGCCTTGCTTTTCGTGGAATACCCTAGAAAGATACCTTCATCACTCTTGACATCAATCTTTCCATTTCTATCATCCTTTAAGATATAGCATTGACTACCAAATATTTTGAAGTAACTTACATTGGGTGTTTTACCATACCATAGCTCATAGGGTGTCTTCTTTGTGTCCTTCTTCAATTGTACTTTGTTTAATGTGTAGACAGCAGTACTGATGGCTTCCCCCAAGAAGATTTGGGTGATGACTTTCTCTATCATCAGTGTTCTAGCATAATCAACTATGGATCTGTTCCTTCTCTCAGTAATCCCATTTTGTTGTGGTGTTCTTGGTGCAAAAACCTATCTTTTTATACCATGCTCATTGTAGAAATTAGTGAATTCATTTGATACAAAATCTCCTCCTCTATCTGATCTTGGGAATTTCCAATCCTTACCACTTTTTTTTCTACCATAGCCTTATACCATTTAAACATCTTGAATGCTTTAGATTTATCTTTTAGAAACATAATTGTCATTATTCTAGAGTAATCATCAACAAAGAGAATAAGATATCTATCTCCATAATAAATCTTTGTCCTCATTGGTCCACATAGATCAGTATAGACTAATTCTAGAATATCATGAGATGTTTGGGTTTTACTTTTGAAACTAGACTTTGTCATCTTACCTTTTTGACAATTCTTGCATATGATGTTGTCGAGCTTTGACATCGTTGGTAAGCCTCTTACATTTCTCCTTCTACTTATTTTCATCATGTTGTCAAAATTCACATGACACAATCTTTTGTGCCACAACCATATGTCTTCATTTCTAGTCATTAAGCAAGTGGTGTTAGTATCATTCAAATAGAATAAGTTACCTTTTGTTTGTTCACCGGTACCAATCAATCTTCCTGATTCATTGAACATATTTGCCTTCTTATTCTCAAATGCTGCTCTGTGACCTGAATTATTTAGCAGATAAACACTCAACAGATTATAATTCAATCCTTTTACCCAATAAGAATTTTCACATTTAATCAATTTATTCAACATTATAGTTCCTTTACCTTCAACTGGACAAGGTGTCTCATTACCCATTCTTACTGTACCACCATTGTAATACTCAAAAGTGTTAAAATTTTCTTTGTCACCGGTCATGTGGTGAGTGCATCCACTATCTATAATCTAGATGTCATTCCTACTAACCTTAGATATGAGTGTAGTTTCTACATACCTTTCATCTTCATCTGAATCATCTTTCACAGCCACAAACACCATCTTGATGTCTTCATCAGGTTCGGTCTCAGTATCTTCATCTTTGCAAGAAGCTAGGTAGTTGGCTTTCTTGCCTTTATCCTTATAGTCTCAGATATCTCTTCTTTTTGATTGTCGGTAACTTCCGTAATCTTTGTTATCACCTCTGTTATATTTCTTCTCAAAAGATCTGTCATTAACTCTATCATCTTTTCTTCTGTTAGGACATCTTGCAGAAAAGTGTCCAATCTCTTTACAATTAAAACATACAAGTGGTAACTTGCCTTTGTATTTACCTTTGCCTCTCTACATTCTTCTAGCCATAAGTGCTTCTATTTCATCTAGATCTTCTTGTTCACTTTCACTTTCACTATCTCTTCTAGATGTGTGTCTATGACTTCATTTGCTTATTCTCATAGAAGATTTAAATGCAGACTCTAAGTTTGGTAAGACACTATTATCAAAATTATTCATCTCAAATGAAATCAGTCTACCAATTAAGCTATCAAGAGTAACTATATTGTTTGTTACTGCTCTCATTTATTGAATGGCAGAAACTCTAATAGCATACACAAGCATTAAGGTTCTTTAGATTTTACTTATTACTGTCTCCTCTTCAAGTGTACCTCCAACTCCTCGTATAGTGTTGACTACTTCTTTGATTCCTATACTGTACTGTGTGATGTTTCCTCCTTATTTCATTCTGAGATCATCAAACTTTCCTCTAAGGCTTTCTACCTTGGCACTTAGAAAATTTGTATCACCTCCATGTACAAGCTTTAGTTTGTCCCACATCTTCTTTGCAATTTTGCAATCTTTGACATCTTCAAATTCAGCATCAGAGAGTGAGGAAGAAATCTCTATGACCATGCAGTTGTGCTCATGCTTCTCTCTCAATTGATCTACTATTAATACTCTTTTCGACAACACATATTTATTATCTAGGAATTGAGTAACATCATTACCAATACCTGATAAGTGGAGTCTTATCCCACTTTTCCATGAAGCAAAGTTGTCTTTGTTCAACTTGGGCACATCTCATCTATTCATCTTGTGATCTTTACTTAGGTCTTGAAACCTTCCTTTCTAAGCACACAAGCTCTGATACCATTTGTTAGTAATAACTGAGAGTGGGGGGTGAATCAGTGGCCTCAAAAATTTATCCTTCAACCTTAACCACCAATTAATAAATCTTAGATTATTATGTCCCTACAAGATGCATGCCATGAAATACTAATAATGCTTAACTATCTGTCATTTTTCTCTGTCAATCCTTATTCTTTCTTGGTTACCGATAAGCAGTATAAATATTTACCAAAACTCAGTAAATAAGAAGAGTATACCGATCAATCCAGAGTTAGCTATGTAAGATGCAAGATAGTAAAGAAATGAATCATACACACATAACACATGAATTTTAACGTGGAAACCTTGTTAAGGGAAAAACCACTGGGACCGGTACCCCAAATTTTCACTCTTCTGAAGTGAGCCCTGTTAGGAACCAACCCTGTTAAAGGTTACAGACACGTTGTTAAGTGTGACCTTGTTAGAGGATTTTATACATAGAGGTTGTCACTTAGTATCGGACATCTATTGCTACCATCCTTGAATCAGCCTCCTTCTTAGACTGTCAATAGGTATCGGGCAAGTCCAATGCTACTTTTATGAATCAACCTTTTTGGCACTCCTTGAGATGTACCTCAATATATAGAATAATGTTAATTCCTTCTCAGTTAAGAGAATTGATGCTTCAATGGTTAAATTGAAAAACCATGACCTGTTCATATTGCAACTTGAATTGTAGATTTTCAGATCTATTTAAGTACATTGCCTCTCTCACCAATGTATCAATTCAATCCTTGTGCTCCATACTTTCTACTCTGTGATGTTGTGCTCACTGTTTGTTGATGTCTATAGAATTCCTTAGCTCTTCCTTCAGTTTGTTTGATCAGTACTGCATGAATTTGTTCTTCATCAATTTCTCTTCAGCATCCTCTTTTTATTCACTCCCCTTAATCCTGTTTGTAAATGAATTAATCTTGTCTCTTATATAGACATAATACTCATTGTTTCTTGATTCTTGATTCTTGATTCTTGGCATGATAAACAATCCAGCCAATTAGATTTAAAGCATAACTCCTGATTTGTCTCGTAGATATCTTCTTGCCAACTGTAAAAATCATCTTGAAATCAATCACTTATCTCTGGTCGAATAAAACAAAGTAGACAACCAGTTAAGTCTATTTTTATCTCTGCCAGCTAGATATTCTATCATTTTTTGAACTCTCAGTTCTGTTGGTCATCACTGTAGTTAGTCATCAGTGAAAAATGACTGATCCATCAGTGAGACTCCAGTTAGCTTCATGATCTCAGTCCATTGGGCATCATTGGAATTTTACTTGTCGGGCAACTTTGTATCTTTGGTTATCAGGCAACCTTCTGACTTTGCTCATTGAGCATTCTATAGTTTGCTTCATTGGGAAACACTATGCTTTTGATCGTGGGGTATCATTGTGACTTTTCTTCTTTGCTCTGTTCATCGGTGTGCACTCCATCGGCGTTGTTTGTCACTTAGTGAATACTTGACTTTTATGCATTGTTGAAAGCATAACTTTGCTTTCTTTGGTTCTCTAAATTCTTTGGCATTATGTACATGACTGTACAGATGATATCAAGTTGACATCAATGACAATACAGTCCATTAACTAATTTAATGACCTGCATTATCTTTTAACTTAACATTATCAAACATTCAATCAGTTACATGTCATCAGTGAACAACCTCTTTATGGCTCAACATGTCCTTGTTCTTGCAGAGTATTTCTACATTCAATTGACAACAAATTGGAAGAAATCACCTAATAGAAGACAAAAAAAAGGTTGATACCTTTTATGTGTGGTGGTAGAGGGATTTGTAGGGTCTTTAAGAGTCCAAATCAATTTATTGGAAGCCATAAATCTCATAAAGCATGGTAAAAACATAAAGCTCATAAAGCATGGTAAAAGAGGGCCCTAACTGTGGTAAAATGGGAAAGTTGTCACTTTGCACTTCTCTTTTGTTGTGAAGCTCGAGCTCGATTTGGAAGCTTGGGGCCTTGTGAAGTTATGTATGATTATTTCCTCAGTTTGTGTTTGATTAGATTTAATGTTAATGTAGAATAATACATAAAATGATGCTAGTTCACAATATTTAGCATAAATAAACAAATACAGAATATAGAAATCTATAATAGAAGTATTTATCTAGAAATGAATGATGTTTTGGGATTAAATTGGTGTTTTGTATACTTTCTCCATTTTAAACTAACTTATGACTTCAAAGGAGGAATTATGAAATATAGTTGTAGGTAGTTATCTCTTCTATAATGATGGAGGAGTCAAAGGTAATGATCAATGAGGTTGCTGCTATTAGATCATACTTTAATACGCTTACTATTTTTAATTTGAGCTTGGGCATCATGCAATGTTATTGATGTCATTGCATGCTTGCTGTTGTTGTGCACCATATATTTTTTTATACACTGTTTATTTTATTGAGACCGTGAGCTGGGCATTTGTAATGTATTTTTTGTTATTGGATCAATGTATTTGTTGTTATTGGATCAATGTATTTTGCCCACTCTTTAACATACCCAAAGCATTCATATAGCAATGTATATGTACATATTCACTAGATAAGACTATCTTGCAACTTAACTATCATTGTATTGAACTATTTATAATCATATGTAATCATGTGACAAAACAAAAAAAACATGAGGCATAAAACTTCTTTCTGGTTATTTATTTGTGCATTTAATTTACAAGTTGAAACTTAGCATAGATAGTAGTAAGACTGATAAACAAGCATAGAAGTGGTATGATAATCATGCATACATATATATACATAATTTTGTGTACATATATATATATATATATATATGTATGTTTATGCATCATTATGTTAGCATACTTATTCATTATGTTGACATACTTATTCATTATTTTCATTACTGTTACTTTGGTTTAGGTCTTCTCAATGGATAAAACATTTGGTATTGAATGTTGTCATTTGGAGTCCTTGGAAGAACAATGCTCTAGATTATTTAATGTGCATGATGATGACATCAAACATGCTATTCTCTACCTTCTAAAACATAATATTGTTGGCTCACATGTACACGATGGGGTGATCTATAAAATAGTATTTTCTACTCTATTTTAAGTTACCTATTGGTTAGAATGGGTCTTGAAGGTGGTTAAGCATGTGGTTGTTTCCAAAAATTTGAAAAAAGTTGTGCAGGGGATTCAGAACATCAATCCAAACATTATCTCTGGCAGGCTTGGCTCAATTTTTGATAATAGAGCTAGCTTTGAAAATAAAATGGTGGACGCGTGGGAGGTGTTCAAGCTATCTTGCACTAATAATGACTATGCTTCTTTGACTATCTTTCATGGCCAGAATAGATATTTTTTCTCTTGTGACGGTACGAATGATATGATGGACTACTTCTTTGGAGTTGGCATTTTTGTCAACAAACTAGGTCATCTTTAGATCAAACGTAGACATGAAACTTAATTGTTTAACATAATGTCTGGAATACCCTTCTTTTTAAATGTTTTTGTTGATACATACTCAGGGTCTAGATACCCATATGTTCATCATCATTACAAAAAATTATCCAGCTATTGAACTTTATATCCTTATGCATTATGCTGTTGTGATTTTGCCTCTTTTTTCTACACAACGAATGATTATATCTCTCTCTTCAAGGGTGGGTTATTCATTATTACCATTTCATGTTGTATTTAGTTGTATGTAGCTCTAATTGTTTATTTTTTACTATGCAATCTTTATCATGTGTATCATGTGACTTATGTAAATCTGATTATGATTGACCTTCATAACATTGAACGGGCCACTATAAACCAAAATATTGGCCTGATCATTTTTTTCAAATACACTAGGAACCATAGTGACAAGTAAGCTTGCAAGTGTAATAGAAGCCACCCCTATTCCTAGAAATTTGAACCACCTACTCTGCAATCTACATATTTAATCATAAAGACATTGCCAAAATTGCAATCATAAAGACTATTTTTATCCATCCTGTTATCCATGCATATTCTACGCAGTTGCACGTGCATTCTTGATTTAGAGTGGGAAAATCTTATTTTGGATGTGAGGGAGAGAAGCCAAACACATAAAGAATATGCACATAAACACGACAACTGGAGAAACATAAATTTAGATATCACAACAGTTGAGAAACATAAATGTAGATATCATGGTCACAATTGTTTGGAGACACAATGTAATTGAATGGTATACCCAGACGATGTAACACAACCACTACTCCCCCGGTTCCAAGTTGACATTGTGGGATCCAAAAACCATAGATAAAGAATAAATTTAGAGAGAAGAGGAGGGCCGTAATGACCAAAATAATATAGGGTCCCTATATTATTTTAGTCATTATGACCCTCCTCCTCCGCTCTCTAAATTAATTCCTTATCTATGGTTTTTGGATCCTGCAGTGTCAACTTGGAACCGGAGGAGTATTGGTTGTGTTGCATCATCTGGGTATACAACTCAATTATGTTGTGTCTCCAAACAATTGTGACCATGATGCCTACATTTATGTTTCTCAGTTGTTGAGTCTCAGGACCCCTTATGACCCTTTATGATCCCTAAGAATAAATCTTAGATGTCTTAAAGTTTTGTAAAGGGTCATAAGAGGCTCCTAGGAGGGGCCAAAAGAGCTTCCACCTTCACGTGGTTGGCCCTGTTAAGTAGAGAATGCTAAACTATTCTCGAAACAAAGAGAAGCTCAATATTTTAAGGTCTCACTCCATGCACAAAAAATATTTATTTTTTTAAAAATATAGCATAGTGTCACAATTGCGACGGTAGTCAAAGAATGACTGATGCCAAAGCACTACATGTGACGTCCAGATGTTAGAATAATCCAATAGTTGGACATCGCATGTACAACATGTCCATCACATACTTGTCATAATTGTGACACTAATAATGTGTAATGATGACATGTTAACCATCATAGCCAATACATATTGTGACGGTCAATACCGTTGCAATAATGATGGACATACCAGTCGTCGGTGATTCCGACACCAAAACTACAACATCGGCCTCTGTCGCTTGGTCGACAGGGTAGTGTCAGAATTGTGATGCGTAGCCATCAAAAAAGGACTCAAATGTACTATTTCTTTGTTACCTACAAGGTTAACTAAGCAAAAGGTTGATATTATGCTTGACTTCAATTTTCTAGAACAACTAAAAATTATCAATATTTGAATTCCCTTATTTAAAGACATTGAGGATGTTCCTATATAAATTAAAACCATTAAGGAAATATGTATAAAGAAGATAGACTTTAAAAGAAAGGATCCTACAGCTATGAATTATCTGGGAAAATTAGTAGATATTATGTTAGGTAGGCTTGTTATCCCAAAGTATAATGACCCAGGCAATCTAGTAGTTAATGTTATAATCAGTGGTATATTAATTTAAAAATGTTGATTGGCCTTGGGGTTTCCATTAATGGGATGACAATAGAACTAATAAAAACATTACAATTGATAACCCTAAGGACAACTTCCTTTTGGATGATATCAGTTTTGGTTCCTGATCATGTTGTTGATATTCATGTTTTGTCATTGATGTCAACATATATTTCTATGGAAAAGACAGACTGGCTACTTGACTGGAAGAAGTGTACAGACAATATACGGATGATTCAGAACTATCAAAGTTGGACTTTAGTAGAAGGATGTGTATTGACCTTATTCCTAAGGTTGCTTGACTTAATGTGACATATTGTGGATGTTACAGTTGATTTGGTGAAGACTGGTTTTCTGGACTGTAACTGTGATTCTGGACAGAGAAGGTCTCTGTGTTTCTGGTATATCTTTCTGGTGAAGATATTTCAGATGATATGAGCTAACTAATGGAAATCCAACATATGTTAGAATAATGGGTTGAGTTTTATTGTTGTTTTTTTACTGGTGACGTCAGTTGTGGCGTATATTCTGGAGAAGACCTATTTACTGGCCGACTTCAGATATGTAGCGTGTGGAATTAATTATGAGTGTGGATTGCAGATCTAGAATTATATGTGATGGATTGTAATAGATGTTTAGTTGTTATAGGTATCGTGTATATCTTAGCAAGGGGTTATATAATTATTTGTATGATGGAAAGCCTTAATTGGCCGACCTAGTTAATTATGTATTAGGAAAGCTTAATTGGCAGACCTGATGAATTATTGTTAGAGGGTATATATGGATGATATTTTCTTGTGGAGAAGATGTGGTAGAGAATAAAGGACAGATATGTATGAAAGCTATGAAGCTTGTTGACTGTTGGATATAGAGCAGAGTTGATGAGTGTTATACTTCATTGGAACTGACCAATAAAAGATAGTTGCTATCAAACAGTTCACTAGTTTATGTATTTGAATTACACACTTGATTCAGATTGTAAATCCTTGAGGGTAGCTTTAAGCTTCTTTGGGAAGTGTGCCTTGGAAATGAGCCTACTATTTTCTTTGACTCCTAATAGGGACTGTGTACTGTAATGTTGTAACAAGCTATGGCTAATATCTTTTAATAGGGATACTATACTCTCATTACATTATTTTTGGGTGTTAATTCCCACTGGGGTTTTACCTTTAACAAGTTTTCCTCAACAATAAATATTGTGTTATGGTGTTGGCATTTATTGTGTTATCATTTACTTTTGCTGATATGGTTTATAAACTTTAAATTTTAATAATCTATACTACAACTGATTCACCCCCCTCTCAGTTTTCTTATGGAATATTATTCCTAACAATTGGTATCAGAGCTACTGGTCCTTAGAGAGAAATTTTAACAGCTCGAGGTGATCCTGAAGATGACTTACTATAGGAAGGATAGTCTTAAGTTTGATCCTGAAAACTTTGATAGTTGGAAGAACAAGATGAGAACACAATTGCTATGTCTGGGAATTGTTTACTGGACGATCACAAAGAAGAATGAAAAGATAGCTATTGAGGATGAGTTAGAAAAGGCTTCTAAATATCATAATAAGTTATTTTCATGCAATATGGTTACAAGGGAATCTTTGATCGGTGCTCGTTCAGAAGGAGAATTCATTGAAGTAAAAGACTTGGACTCTGCACATGAAATCTAGACAAGACTGGAAGAATTATATGTTGGAGACAAGTTTACAAAGAAAGTAAAGTTGTATAACTGGAAGATAAAGATGAAATCACTGAAGATGAAAGAAGATGAGAACATTAGGGCATATGCACAGAGAATTACTGAAGTGGTTACTTGCATTAGAAACTCTGGAGGAACTTACAGTGAGGAAGAAGTGATTGCAAAGATAATCAGATCTTTGACACCTTTTAAAAGAACCAAAGTACAAACTATAGAGGAAATTATACCTTTGACACCAAACTTCACCATAGAAATGTTGATTGGAAAGATAACTACATTTGAGGCCGCAGAATTGGGAGATACTTTACCTAAAGTTGAGTCAGCATTCAAGGCAACCATGCACAAGAACAAAAAGACCTTATCTAGAATTGCAAGCACCAGTAGTGGAGACATAAGATAAGAGCTTGGAGCTTATGCTGATGAATGGGAATAGATACAGGAGGAAGAAAGAAATCTAGATAAAGTTGTGGCACTGATTGCTAGAAGAGAAAAGAGAGGTAAGGGTAAATTTGAAGGCAAATTACCTTTGAAATTTTTTTCACGTAACAAGATTGGTCATTTTGCATCTAGATGTCCTACAAGAGTTCCAAAGCACAAACCTAAGTTTTTTAAGTCTAAATATTCAAAAGACAAGGAATGTTATTATGCTAGTGAGAGTATATCAGATGATGATGATGGTGACTATGATGAAATTAGATTTATTGTTATTAAGGATGATGTACCTATGCATGAGTAGAAAGCTTCAGTATCTCGAGTTGAAAAGAAATATGAATGGGTTATAGACAGCGGTTGTTCACATCATATGAATAGATATAAGAACATGTTTGTGAGTCTGAAAAGACATGATGGAGGTGTTGTCACATTTGGTGACAATACTCCTAAGATTATTATTGAATTTGGATCTATCTCTTTGGATGGAAATACTAACACTGACAATGTATTACTTGTTGATGGACTTAAGCATAATTTTTTGAGTGTTGGACAGCTAGTGGACAAGGGTTATCAATTGAACTTCATCAATGGGAAATGTTATTTCAAAAGTAAAATAGGAGACCTGATCGCATCTATTACTAAATCCATAGGTAATGTATTTGAGTTGAACACATCTGAAGCTTCTTGTTTTATTACGAAGGTTGATGATAGTTGGTTATGGCACAAAATATTTTGTCATGTTAACTTTGATAACATTATGAAGGAAAGTACAACTAATGCAGTAAGAGATCTACCTAAGATTGTAAAGCCATCTAACACTATGTGTAGACAATGTGTTATGGGGAAGCATACTAGAAGCACTTTCAAAAGAAAATCTTATTCAGCTAAAGCGAAGTTGGATCTGGTACATACAAATCTGTGTGGTCCTACATGAACAAGATCATACTATGGTGAAAGGTACTTTATATTATTTGTTGATGAATTTTCTAGAATGATGTGGGTTACATATTTAAGAGAGAAATATGAAGAGTTTGACAAGTTCAAGTTATTCAAAGCAAAAGTTGAGAATGAATCTAGTTTAAAGTTAAAGTGTTTGAGATCAAACAGAGGAGGAGAGTTTGCATCAGAACTATTTAATGCATACTATAAAGAAAATGGGATACACAGACAGACTTGAGCCCCTAAAACTCAACAACAGAATGGGATAGCAGAGTGAAGAAATAGAACTATATTAGATGCTGCAAGGGCTATGTTGATAGAAGGAAATGTGTCACGTGTTCATTGGAGAGAAGTAGTTGGGACTGCTATGTACATACTAAATACAATTTAGATCAGAGAAGGTACAAATAAAACTCCTTATGAATTATGGTTTAATCATACACCTACTGTGAAATATATCAAAATATTTGGAAGCAAATTCTATGTCAAGAGAGATGATGAAATAGGAAAGTTTGATTCTAGAAGTGATGAAGGAATCTTTCATGGTTATTCCACTAAGAGTAAATCTTATAAATGTTTCAATCTGAGATTGAGGAAATTGATTGAAAGCACCAATGTGAGGATAGATGAAAAGTTTTAGATTCAGGAAAGGATATATGATTGTTGTCAGATTACATAAATAAAAGAGGTTATTGTTTAACCTGAAGAATATTTGATGATTGACGATGAGATTGAAGATGAACATGCTGAAGCTACTAAGACATTGAAGACACCAAGGTATGTTAAGAAGAACCATCCTGAAGATCAAATTATTGGTGATGCAAGAAAAGGCATGATGACTAGATCTAGAGTTAGAGATGAGATCTATTTGATTTCTCAAGTTAAGCCAAAGACTACTGATGAAGCATGTAGAGATGAATCTTGGACTAAAGCCATGGAAGAAGAACTAGAACATATAAAGAAGAATAATACTTGGGAATTGGTTCCAAGACCTAAGAACAAAAATGTGATTGGCACTAAATGGGTTTTCAAAAACAAGATGGATGAGGAAGGAACAGTTGTAAGAAACAAGGCTAGACTGGTATGTAAAGGCTACTCACAACAACAAGGTATCGACTATGAAGAAACATTTGCTCCTATTTCTAGATTAAAAGTTGTGAGATTATTCATTTCTCATGCTGCACATAAATACTTTAAGGTTTATCAGATGGATGTAAAGTCAGCATTCTTGAATGGTGATTTAGAAGAAGAAGTTTACATTGAGCAACCTGATTGTTTTCCTTTGATAGATGATAAAAACATGGTTTGCAGACTAAAGAAAGCACTGTATGGACTGAAACAAGCACCAAGGGCATGTTATGCAAGACTGGAAAAATATCTACTTCGTCTTGGTTTTAGGAAAGGTAATGTAGATATTAATTTATACTTGAGAACTGAAGAAGATGGAATATTGATTATAGAAGTTTTTGTTGATGATATCATTTTTGGAGGCAATGATAAGATGAGTAAGAAGTTTACTAAATAAATGGAAAATGAATTTGAAATGTCAATGATTGGTGAGATGAAATTTTTCCTTGGTTTGCAAATTAATCAGAGTAAGAATGGCATTTTTATATCTCAGACCAAGTATCTTAAATAAATGTTGAAAAAATTTGGAATGGAAGATTGTAAACCTGTTGGAACACCTATGGTGATAGGAAACAAACTGACTAATAGTAATGAGACTCAAAGTGTTGTTCAAACTAAGTACAGATCGATGATTGGAGGTCTAAAATATCTAACACACACTGGACTAGATATAACTAATGCAGTTGGAATTTTGGCTAGATATCAGGTAGATCCTAAAGAAACACATTTTCCTGCTGTGAAAAGAATTTTTAGATATCTAAAAGGGACAATAGAATATGCATTATGGTATGAAAAATATGATGATTTTACATTGCAGGCTTTTACTTATGTTAATTGGGAAGGTAATGTGGATGACAGGAAGAGTACAAGTGGTGGTGCATTTTTCCTTGGGAAAAGGCTGGTTTCTTGGTTGAGAAAGAAGTAGAAGGTTTCTTGGTTGAGAAAGAAGTAGAACTGTATTGCTCAATCTACTACTAAGTCAGAATATGTTGCTGCAGCAATAAATTGCACACAAGTTGTTTGGATGAAACAAATGACAGAAGACATCAGAATAACTTTCAAAGAGTCGGCGTTTATTCATTGTGATAACACTAGCACAGTAAATATGTCAAATAATCTTGTAATGCATTCAAAAATGAAGCATATTTCTATTAAGTATCATTTCTTGAGGGAGAAGGTAGCAAATAAAGAAATTAGAATGGAGTACATTAGCACAAAGGAACAAATAGCAGATATATTTACTAAACCTTTTCTAAAAGATGCTTTTGAATATCTCAGAGGCATGCTTGGGGTGGTGGCCCCTCCCAGTGGTAATTAATTGATGCAGATATGCATCAGTCTAGTAGTTTTCAGAGCTATATCACTCTCTGGACTTGATGTATGGATCTACTCCTTAGGGGGAGTGATCGCAGGAGAACACTATGGAGTACATTTGGGTGATCTTGCACCTAATTATTGGACATGAAGATTTGAAAAAGCTACACCTTACATAATACTAAAGATGATTTATGGCACCCTTTTCCATTGCTTCCAAAGGGGGAAGGAATCTATGTGAAAATCTCTACTATTTTGGGGAGATTTGTGTAGAGGATATTGAGAAGATTGTATTCAGAGAGTACTTTTGGATTGATGAATATGGATTTTCCCATATGTTTTGATCAATGCCAAAGGGGGATATTTCTGGATGAAATCAGTTTTGGTTCCTGATCATGTTGTTGATATTCATGTTTTGTCACTAATGTCAACATATATTTCTATGGAGAAGATAGACTGGCTACTTGACTGGAAGAAGTGTATAGACACTATACAGATGATTCAGAATGATTGAATTTGGACTTTAGCATAAGGATGTGTACTAACCTTATTCCTAAGGTTGCTTGACTTAATGTTACATATTGTGGATGTTACAATTGATTTGGTGAAGACTGGTTTTCTAGACTATAACTATGATTCTGGACAGAGAAGGTCTTTGTGTTTCTGGTATATCTTTCTGGAAAAGATATTTTAGATTATGCAAGCTTACTACTGGAAAACTAACATATTTTAGAATAATGGGTTGAGTTTGATTTTTGTTTTGTTATTGGTGACATCAGCTATAGCGTGTATTCTAGAGAAGACCTATTTACTAGATGACTTTAGACATGTAGCATTTAGAATTAATTATGAGCATGGATTGTGGATTTGGAAGTATATGTGATGAATTGTAATTTATTTTTAATTTTTATAGGTACCGTGTGTATCTTATCAAGGGGTTATATAATTATTTGTATGATGGAAAGCCTTACTTCGCCGACCTAGTTAATTATGTATTAGGAAAGCTTAACTGGCCGACCTAATGAATTATTGTAAGAGGGTATATATGGATGATCTTTTCTTGTGGAGAAGATGTGGTAGAGAATAAAGGATAGAGATGTGTAAAAGTTGTGAAGCTTGTTGACTGCTAGATATAGAGCAGAGTTGATGAGTGTTATACTTCATTGGAATTGACCAAGAAAAGACAGTTGCTATCAGACAGTTCACTGGATTGTGCATTTGAATTACACACTTGATTCTTATTTTAAATCCTTGAGGGTGGCTTTAATCTTCTTTGGGCAGTGTGCCTTGGTAGTGATCCTAACATTTTCTTTGACTCCTAACAGGGTCTGTCTCCTAATAGGGAGTGTGCACTGTAATGTTGTAACAAGATCCTAACAAGTCTAATATCTTTTAACAGGGATACTATACTCTCAATACATTGTTTGTGCATGTTAATTCCCACTAAGGGTTTTACCTTTAACAGGGTTTCCTCGACAACAAATATTATATTATGGTGTTGGCATTTACTGTGTTATCATTTACTTTTGTTGATATGGTTTATAAAGTTTAAAGTTCAATAATCTATACTACAAATGATTCACCCCCCATGTCAGTTGTCTTATGGACTATTATTCCTAACACTTCCATAGTTCTACAATTAGTAGATAGTTGTGCAGTTAAGCAAAAAGGAATAGTAGAAGACCTTTTCATAACTCTTGCTTCATGGGAGTACCCAGGAGATTTTTATGAACATACAAACTAAATCTAACCTATGAAGCTACCCTCTTATTCTATGGAGTTCATGGATTGCAACAACGAATTATTTTATAGGATGTAGATCAAGGGAGATGGTAATTTCAAATGGAAATGTTACCAAGACGCTTGTTTCATATCCCCCAATTCAGCCACTTTAAGAAAATGACCAAGAAATTTGGCCTAACTTAGGAGATGGAGAGGATGATTCATTTATAACTCTCATGATGATAAACAAGAGTCACATGCTTAACTTTGAAGACAAAGATAAATTGATGGCACACATAATTTAGAATGACTATCACCAGGACCTAGATGCCTTGGCCTACTTATCTTTCTCTTCTTGTCCATTGCATACTCATCTTCTTCTTGTAGCTACTACTAAGCATTACATATCAAATTTTGCATTGTTACATAATCTTTTTTCTGCATGCATATGAAGAAATAATCACATGCATGAGAGACACGTCTATGAATATTATAACTACACAAGAAGAGATTACACTGGCGAAGTATTTAAACATCTATAGTAGGCTTAGTCTGGATCAACAACAACAATTAATAACTTTATTTTAGAAACACAAATTAGCATTTACATGGGATTACCAAGACATTAAGAGCCTTGATCTAAATATTTGCACACAAGACATATATATCAAGGAGGATTGTAGGCCAATAAGACAACCTCATAGGAGGATGAATCTAGTGGTGAAAGAGATATTTAAGGCTAAGCTAAAAAAATTATTAATGCAGGGTTTATATATCCTATTTTAGATATCTAATGTGTTTCTCCATTGTCCATTGTTGTTAAAAAGGATGGGAAATGGATATTTTTCATGGATTATAGAGAGATTAACTCAACAACAAGGAAGGACCACTTTCCTCTTCCATTCATTGATCAGGTATTAGATTCTCTAGCTGAAAAACAATACCTTTCTTTTCTAAATGGTTTTAGTGGATATAACAATATTAAAATATCTCTAGAAGACAAGGATAAGACAAATTTTACTTGCCCAGTAGTAACATATGCATATTCAGTGCTTCATTTTGGTCTTTGCAATGTCCCTAAAACATTTTAGAGAGAATTTCTTAGTATCTTTTCAAACCTCACACATAACTACATGGAGGTATATTTGGATGATTTCACCACACATAAGTGAGGACACCCTGAAAAAATTGAAGAAGGTACTTCAAAGATGAAAATAAAATAATTTATCATTAAGTAATGAAAAATTATATATGATGATGCAAGGAGGGGTATTTCTAGGTCACTACATCTCTGAGCATGGTAAAGTAGTAGGCCCAATGATGATAGGAGTCCTAACAAATTCATGTATTTCATCTAAATAAAAAGATGTGAGAATAATTTTGGGGCATGTTGGTTACTATAGGCACTTCATCAAAGACCTCAACAATATTTCTACCCATTTGTACACTTTAATGACCAAGGATGTAGAATTTAATTGTACAAATGACTATCAATTATCATTTTAAAAGCTCAAAGACATGTTGAACAAAGCATCTATTCTAAGATGCCCAAATTGGAATCTTCATTTCTATACACGTATTGATTCATATATTCATGAGTAGGTGTAGTCTTTGGACAAAAATATGGTAACACTAACTATGGAAACTACTACATTAGTAAAAACCTTCAAGTTTTTGAGCTTAATTATATTGTCACTAAAAAAGGATGTTAGTATTCATATATGTTATCAATAAATGCAAGCACTATATCATAGGGTGTCAAGTATTTATACACTTTGACCATGCAACAATTAGATACATCATGAATAAGCCTATTTTTAATGGTATATTTTTTATATGGTTGTTACTTCTACAAGAATTTGACATGAGTATAATGTATAAGCCAAGGAAAGCTAATGTAGTTTCATATTTTCTTTCAATATTAACCCGTGGAGAAGAGAAAATTGTTATAGATGACTATTTTATTGATGATAACCTCTTTTCCATACATGTTCAAACCCCATGGTATGTTGATATTACTAACTATTTAGTTATATGGAGTAATCCACCATATTTCTCTCTAATAGAGAAGAAGCATCTTTCAGAAGACAACCTTTGATACTCTTGGATATCAGGATATTTCTTTTTTATAGATCTTGATAATGTTACAAGACAATGCATAAGAGAAGATGAAATTTATGATATTTTGCATGCTTCTCAAAATGATCCCTATGGATTAATTTTGTATCAAAGATAACAACCATAAAATTTATTAATATTGGTTACTATTGGCCTTCCTTTCATAAATATTCAATGAATTATACCAGGTGGTGTGATCGGTGTCAAATAATGGGTCGTCCAACCAAATCAAATGAAATTCCCTTTCAACCACGGTTGGTACTTTTACCTTTTGATAAGCGAGGGATAGATTTTATTGGACCCATAGATATTCATCAAAAAATAAGGATTACATCTTAGTAAGTACAAATTACCTGGCTAAATGGGTTGAAGTCTAGGCAATGATACGTGCTGCCAATAATAAGGTTGCTAAATTCTTCTATAATGAAATTTTTACAAGATATGGTGTTCCTAGGGATATTGTCTCTAATCAGGGGCCACAATTTACCTTTACTCTTATTATAGGAACTCATGAAGGAGTATAATATTAGACCTAGAATATCTACCCCTTACCACCCTCAAGCAAACGGTCAGATAGAAGTATCCGACAAGTACGTTGAACCAATCCTTAAAATAGTGGTACTACATAAATAGGATTTATCATAAAGGTTTTTAGAATTTTTATGGGCCTATAGAAATACATGGAAGACTACAAGATTATTTACACCCTAATGTCTATTAAATTCGAGCACAAAAAATTGAGATCATCTTTGGAACTTGGCATAAACATTTGTGAGGGACAACAACAAATGGTATTATAATTAAATTAGTTAGATGGACTCATGAAAGAATAAATTAATCACACTAAGATAATGCAGTCTCAGAAAATAAAATAGCATGACCGAAACATCAAATCCAAGAAATTTGAAGCTGGCGATTGGGCACTCTTATTTGACTCCCAATTTTGATTTTATCATGGTATGTTTCAGGCTCATTGGCTGAGACCATATGAGATTTTTGAGGTATTTACAAATGATTCACTATTATTACAAACAATTGATGTGGTAAATATTTCTTTACTGGTCAATGGTTATTGTCTCAAGTTATATAAGAAACCAATGGTTTGAGAGGATTTTCTTCAATAAATTAGCCAAGAGGAGTTTTCACATCTTCTTATAGCTTCACTACCTTGAGTAAGAGTTGCAGATGTACCTATTTATATATATATATAATCTAAATAAGTTTATTACTTTTAAAAATAATAGGTAGTATTTAATAAGACACCATGTTCTAGTATATATTTTCAAATTGTATATAACAAAGGGCTCTATTATTCTGGTAGTAATGGGCCCTGTTGAAGGAAGTAGTCAGTTTTAGTCAAAATTATTTTCCAAAGAGGATGTTAGCATCAACTCTTACATGGTGCTAGAAAGACCCCACAAATCTATGTGAGTCTTCCAACTCACATTTTTACATGTTGATCGAGCTTCGCAACATGTTCTCCGCCACCTTTTCATGATAGTTAATCAATATATTTTCATCAATATGGATTATTAGCCAATACATGACTGTCATCATTTCTATTTATGAAAACAAGTGCAACTTTGGCTAGGTATGTAGTAATAATTCATATGACATCTTCAATTTTGTGTTACATTTTTCTCCATAATTGCTATAATTAAATTTTAAGATTTGATTATTAATGTTTGAGTCTAACATTTTTATCACATTACAATTAAAATATCCCATTTCCAAAAGTGTGGATACTTTTCCATTTTAAGTTGGGGAGGGTTATTATTGTTTTTGTTAGGAATAATAGTCCACAAGACAATTGATAGGGGGGTGAATCAGTTGTAATATAGATTATTAAACTTTATACTTTATAAACCAAATCTACAAATGTAAATGATAACACAGTAAATGCCAACACCATAACACAATACTTGTTGTCGAGGAAACCCTGTTAAAGGTAAATCCCCGGTGGGAATCAACACCCACAAATAATGTACTGAGAGTATAGTATCCTTGTTAAAATATTTATCCCTTTTAGGATATTGTTACAACATTACAGTAAATAGCCTTTGTTAGGAGACAGACCCTATTAGGATTCAAGAGAAATAGTAGGCTCACTTCCCAGGCACACTTCCCAAAGAAGGTTAAAGCCACCCTCTATGTCATCTGCTTGGAACACATCAGATGGTGGTCTCTTGGCCACACCTTGCGGGAACCAGCATGATAAGAATGAATCTTCTCTCCTGCACTCTCAAAGCTCCATGCAGTTTACTGGGTCCTCAAGTATTATGGTTTCTGAATGAGTAGCACTATTTTCCATTAATCTGGAAGATGTTTCCCAACGTGCAGCATTACAGTCTGAACTACCAACAACTGGTTCACATTCGGTCATCCAACGTTCCTATCTGCTTGACCTCCAATGTTCTTCTTCGCCCAATGGCTCTAAACCATCGGACAGAGGTACGTGCACCTACCACAATGGTTCTCATAGTGTTATTTCCAATTCTTGCTTTGATTTCTCTAACAGCGGATCCTGCCATGATATCTTCCATCGACCCCCTCCCGTGATAAATGCATGTCCCATCAGCAATCATGTCATTGATGTGCTTTCACAGTTGTCTTCCTTACCTAGCAGTGTCACCTCCAACTTGTGCCACCCTCATGCCTTCCCCCTCAGGTCTTCCTTGGATTCTAAGTCCTCTTTTCTTCCTTCCACACCCCTCGCGGTTGAGTTTATGACCTCACCTCACCGCTTCCTCCTTAACTCTAATGTTAATTTTCCCACCAACCCAACCCTACTTGAGAGTTTAGGTTCCGCCCTCAACCCCTTAGCTCCAGCTTCTCTTCACTTGGTGTGTGATTGGGAGAACAAATTAGTGGTCAACTTGTCGAATGCCACCATTGATCCCCTTTCTTTCAATTTTTTGAAACGGGGTCTTAGTTTTGCTCACACACCATGCACCATCCCTCATATTCATTTTCTCGTTGAAATTGAGAATGTTATTCATTCTCTCTCTCCGAATGTTGCAGATGAAATTAGGCAGGATTGTGATGTGGCTCTCAGACATGCCAAACCACCTAGGTGCAACATCCCTAGAGTGGAGACGCTTTTCTTCAAGAATTTAATTAACCATAATGACCTAGTGATCACCAAAGCCGACAAAGGCAATGCCACTACCATTATGAATAGGCAAGACTATGTCTCCAAGATGTTTGACTTGCTCTCTGACCCCAACAGCTACAAAACCCTTTCGCGCAACCCTTGCTCCAAGATTCTTAAAAAAGTCAAAGCTGTTGTCTCCAAATCCTCCTTTGATGATGCAACAAAGAAGAAATTTTTTCCTTCTAAAGAAGTAACTCCTTGCATTTATGGGGTCCCAAAAATTCACAAGGGGGGCATTCCTTTGAGGCCCATTATCAACACCATTGGGTCACCCACTTATTTTCTAGCCTCCCACCTTGCCAAGCTAATCACACCCTTGGTGGGAAAGTCAGAATCTTATGTCAAGGATTCCAACCACTTTGTTCAATTTATCAAGAACACTAGGTGGGAGAGCAATGACATCTTGGTGAGTTTTGATGTGGTCTCCCTCTTCACGAAGGTGCCTATTCTTGACTCGATAGAAATCATTAAGCGCAAGGTCAGTGCTGAGATTGCTGATTTGGTTGAGATCTGCCTGTGATCCACTTTCTTTTCTTTCCAAGGTGTCATCTATGAACAGGTGGATGAGGTGGCTATGGGCTCCCCTCTCTCCCCGATCATAGCCAACCTCTATAGGGAACATTTTGAGGAGATATCCCTCCACTCCTTTCCCCTCAAACCGAGATGGTGGAAGCGATATGTTGATGACACCAATGTTTGTTGGTCGCATGGGCTTGAGACACTTGAAAAGTTCCATAAGCACATCAACATCTGCCCAAGCATTTCCTTCACCAAGGAGCTTGAGTTTGATAACCAATTACCCTTCCTCAATGTTCTTCTCATCAATAATCCTAATGGTTCCTTTGGTCATCGTGTGTTTCATAAAGCCACCCACACCGACTTATACCTCCATTCCTCTTCCCACCACCACCCCAGCCAAAAATTTGGTATCCTTAAGACCCTGGCCCTTAGAGCGCATAGAATTTGCGATGCTGACAATCTAAATTGTGAACTTACCCATCTTTGCCAGGTCTTCAAGATGAATGGGTATTCTCATAAGCAAATTTCTAAGGCTATCAACCTTGCCAGGTCATCATACCATTCCTTTTCCATCCCAAAACCCTCCCTTACCCCTCCTCCCTTGAATGTCGCCCTTCCTTTTGTGGATTGCATCTCCCAAAAAATTGCCAAAATTATGACTAGGAAAGGCCTTCATGTTGCCTTCAAACCCTTTCTAGGTTAAGGAATTTGGTCCCCCCTCTCAATGACTCCAAAGACTCCTTTTTAGACTCTAGATTCTATAAAATTGTTTGTTCTTGTGGCATGCCCTATATAGGAAAAACTAGTCGCACTTTCAACACTAGAATACGAGAGCATAGTGCTGACATTAAGCACAAGAGGGTCCACAAATCCACCCTTGTAAAGCACTCTTCTTCAACCGAACATCATATATGTTTGGAGAACACCAAGATCTTGTCCAAGGAGGATAACTATTTTAAGAGGAAGCTTAAGGAGGCCATTGAAATCAACTACCATCCCATCAATCTCAATCGAGATGAAGGGTGGTCTATCAACCCATCATGGCAACCTCTGTTAGGCGCGCTTGACAACCATCATCACTCTTGATGGCTTCCCCCCC
>MU227611.1:1295995-1309778 GCA_018584345.1 Thuja plicata | reverse complement strand
CTTTGGAACACATTAAAGCTTATCATAAATCACTCCAAAAATAGTATAATCATAAAGTAATTGAACGATCATTCAAGGTAGGTGATTTGGTCTTATATGAGAATCAAAGGAATGTAAATGCTTTACCGGGTGAAAAAGGAAAATTTAGTCCAAATTGGCTTGGACCCTTTGTCGTAATAGAGGATTTTACTTCAGGTGCTTATAAAATCGCTAATATGAATGGCGTTCCTCTTAGGGAACCTATTAATATCATGCATCTCAAACATTATTACCCTTAAATCATCATTTCTTTATGTATGTATGTGTTCCTTATAGAATAATTATTTTATAAGTTATGTAATTTAGAATACATTCATACATATTTTCCTTTCCTCTTTCTTTTATTAAGTTTTATGCATTGATGAAAGTAAAAAAAAAAAAGTAATCAACCATAGAACTAATTGTTCCAAAAACAAAGTTTTCTTCATAAATAAACTTTTCAAGTCCAATACATATATGGCACAAAGGGCCATATCTATCAATCTCTATCTCTATACTCTGAAGGTCCGTGGCTCCCGAATCTCTTTGATCTATGATATGAGGCTGAGGATCTCAGAATGGAAGTCCGTGTGTGACTCCTCGATATGCTCATCTCCTGGATCTGCTCCTGGGATATCTCTAAGTCAGCCATCAATATCTCTTCTCTTTCCTTGCATAATCTCAACTCTCACCGCACACTCAGGAAAATATCTGCATGTCTTTCGGGATCTCTTTGTCCTTCATGGGACTCTTTCTCACTAGCTAGAAAGTGGTAGGATATACATGTATCCTTCAGAACCTCAGATACAAAGCTCGTCCACTCCGCTACACTTCCTACAAAAATTCAAAATGTAAATCTTACTCAATTTCTTCTTCTAAGATAAAATAATTATTCAAAAATATTCTAAAGCTATATCATACCTGGATCTCCGGCCTGGATATCACTAAAAGGTCTAGATGGTGGGCGCATGGAGTGACTACTCTCCCCTCGCTCACTCTATCTAGGCCTCAGTGGTGGTTTCTTTGTATGTTCTCGAGGAGGTCACTATGATCTCAGGGGTGTAACATAGATTGGATGATCACCAGTGTCTGTACCACGACCTGAGGGCATCTCTGCTGCTTCTTCCTCTGCTCTCTCCTCCTCCGTAGGATCTCCCCCAAGGGGAGGCTCCTCCTCATCTCTCTGATCCTCCTTCTCCTCCTCTCCTTCTGGTATGTCATCTCCTTGGTGATACCTCTCTGAAGGACTTGGATCACATGTGGGGTAGTCATCGGGGAAGATAGGATGGGTCCCCTATAAACTCCAGTATCTAATATACTCTCTGGTCACACCAGCATAGGATAGCTCAGGTGCTACCTCTATATCCTCGGTCTCATCCATATCACTATCCACAATATTAGCTACTATCGGTCGACATATGGTGACAAGTATCTGATAGTATCTTGTAGGATATACATATCGAGGTACTGTACAAGGAACCCCCTATACCAAACCAAACTGTCTCATCACTCTATCATAATAATACGGCATCATGACATGAATAGTTGGACCCTCCAATGGCTTACACTATTGTGAGTGTCTCAACTAATGTCGAGTATCTGGCCACTCTACCATCTCACAGTAAGGTCTCCATATCACATCTCTACCTGGGATACAGTCAAAGCATACCCTCCAAAAGAGGATATCTCTGTGCTGCCAGACATCTGCCAGTGGATATGCAAAGGCTCTAGGTGTGCTCGCATCTACCATCACAGGAGTACCCTGTGGTCATGTACATGTATAATTCTCAAACATCCAAACCTGTAGTAGGGTGCACACCATAAGACTCTCCCGCTAGTACCTCACCAACTGACTCAGATCATGATAAAGATAGGCTAACATACTACGGCCCATGCGATAGTCACCCTGTCGCTCTCCATCCTACGTACAAGATGGGTGAATGGCACTAAGAAAACTATACCCTTTGTGTTGGGCACTACAACCAAAGCAAGTATACATAACATCACCCTCTGTACCAAGGGTGTCAGACTTGCTAGTATGGCTGCCAATGATATCTGATCTGATCGGGTCCTCATCTGTGACACCCATCCCAAATAGTACTCCATATCTGCAAAAATCTCAAATGAATCCCATGGTCCTCTCAGTCTGACAGGCTCACCTCGGACTAGAAGCCGCATGATCCTATACACATCCTCCAGTGTGACTGTGATCTCTCCTGATGGAAGATGGAAAGAACATGTATCCTTGTCCCATCTCTCTACTAGGGCTGATATCATAGGCCGATGGAACCTCAGCTCTGGTAGGACTCCTACCCAGTATAATCCTATGTCTCTCAATAACTGTATCTCATCCTGCTATAGCTCGGCAACACTCCCTCAGACAGATAATAGTAACCCTCCAAAGGGATGCTCTCGAAGATGGACTGGATCCTGCGAGCACAAATATGAATCATATCAGTACTTCTGCATCAAACATCTTATGTACCCACCTGACCTGGTCAAGGTCAACCTTTTTGGGTCAAGGTTGACCTTTTTGGGTCAGGGTCGACCTTTATGAGTCAGGGTCGACCTGGCCCCAATAACGACAAAAACTCCCCAGTCAGGGTTGACCTTTATGGGTTAGGGTTGACCTTACTGGGTCAGGGTCAACCTTATTGGGTTAGGGTTGACCTTCCCTGTAAAAACATCAAAATTTCAATCACAGGTACTAGAAGTAGGAACATACCTCAGGCAGTGGTTGTCGGCTGGCTAGGCACTCCCTCAGGACCTCCATGTGGCTCGCTCGGAATTCTTCTCTCTTCGGCATTCTATCTCCTTCTCCAAACTCTACAAATTGTAAGAATGAGGTGTTAAATGTCTCTTTCTCTTATTTATAGGCAGTAAATTAGGGTTTTACTAGGGTTTCATTTGAAGTTATATAGGTTAAATTCAATTTTTTCCTTTATATGCATTTAGATAGGCATCTACTCTTTTCATCATAACTTGAGTTTGGTAGCTTTGTTTTCAGTGTCGTCAGAGGTGTTGGAATCATGATTCAGATAGCTAACCTCTTAAATCAGTTTAGGAAGGTTTAGGACCCTTCTAAGTGGTTTAGGAAAGGACTTTTTCAACAAATGGCATATTCAGTGTATAGAAACTACCTTATCACCCTGTTTCACCTTCCATGAATCAGTAAGCCGAATCATGGGGGGCATAAGGGGATCTATATACTTCTCAAGATCATCATAGTAAGACTTAGGTACTCTCTAGATTTTTATTAACCTCATGTGCTGCAGGTTGCGGATACTAATGGTTTCTTGCAGGATCTTTGCATTGAGGACTTAGCTATATCCTTTTAATACTTTATGATGTTTTCTTACTTTAGCTTGCATATTCATGTAGTATCATATCTAAGCTAAAGTGGGGACTAAATGTATCATCTTAAAATGGAAGCACTTCCATTTTGATGGGCTTAGAACCCTCATTTAGTATGGTTGGCATATTAGACTTGCATCTGTGCTTGATTATATGTATGTAAATGAAATTAGGGTTAGGATCTTGAGGATTCTCCTAGATTTATCTCTCCATGTCTCTTCTCTCTAGGTAGGACCTATGTATTGATCCTCTTAGGCTTCATTCTACTCTCTCTCTAGGCCCCTAGGCCTTCTTAAACACTCTGGCACATTCCCTTATCTTTCTAGGTCCCCGGCTGATCTGGAAACCTTTCTACAACTTTTTGGTGACCTACTTGAAACCTCAGGTCAGGGTCAAGGTAGACATAGACCTTTGCTAGATATTCGTCCCCACTTTCAAATTTGGAGCTTATTGAGGCCCAAAACTTAAAATAGGTCCCTGGGTTCGGAGGCGGAAGTGTTTTCTCTGATATTTGAATTAATATGTTTTCTCCTTAGTTGGAAAATGTGATTGGACCATGATTCGAGGTGAAATTTGAATTTGGATCCCTTGCATTGCCCTAGGAGGCCTATGTTGAAATCTCTATATAAACATTCTCTTTTGCCTTCATTTGATTATGAGAATAAATCAAGAGATGACATGATGAAATGATGCAAACAAGCAAGAGGATGATATAGAAGGACAAGCTAGGTGGACATATCATCATCTTCTATCAAGAATTTTGAAGGATAATCTACAGTGGATCTTCATTGAAGCAAAAAGGCTCTCTCTTTAGATCTACTATTTTCAACATTCAAGCATTCAAAGGACATTACCATGGGGTAGCAATTATGGATTATGAGTTGATAGGAATACTTTAGCCTTGGGGGCTTGGTATGATTTATTTGTCATATTCAAATCTATACATTGCTTTCTCATTTCCATGTTATGTTAGGATTGTTAATCTAGAAGATTAGATCTTGATATTGCATGTTTACAAGCTCTCTTCAAGAGATCAATACACACACACATTACATTCTATATTCAGCTATTCGTGGAGGTGGAGATCACCAAAATAGGGGTTTGACTAAGGCAAAACCCTATATAGCCACCCCAAAATCCCTCTTTTTAGATATTTGAAGGTGCTATTTTTAGGAGTTACAGGTTCAGAACATCAGATCAGAGACCAGGTCTGGATACCCTTTTCGGCTTTCTTTCAGACGGTGCGAACAAAGTCACTTTCGGATCTGTGTAGGTTAGGGTCAACATTATGGGTCAAGGTTGACCTTTTTCATAAGACGACATCAGAACGGAAAATGATTTCTAGGTTTTTTTCATGTCTGCATTTTGGTTCGGTATCAACTATCATATTTTCCAGAAACTCAATACAGACCTCAGAAAATGAGTTTTCTAGATCTGCCATGTTATGAGGTAGGTATCTTGTCCATTTATTTCTTATGTGTTCCTTAAGCTATTTTATCATAATTTGTAAGTGTAAGAAAACATAAATTTGGCCTTAGGATCTCACTTTACTATATTACATAAATCTTATTAGGGAATCCTTCGTGTGCCAAATTTCATACCTTACAGTTCTATATGTAGGTTTCAAAGATCTGATTATATTTGCAATCACTTCTTCCTCACTATAAGTACCTCCAGAGTTTCTAATACCAGTAACCACTTTAGTAATTCTCTGTCCATATGCCCTAATGTTCTCATCTTCTCTCATCTTTAGTGATTCCATCTTTGTCTTCCATTTTTGTAGCTTTTCCTTCTTTGTAAACTTGTCTCCTTCATATAGTGCTTCCAATATTGTCCAAATCCCATGTGCAGAATCCAAGTCTTTTACTTCAGTGAATTTTCCTTCTGAAAGTGCGCTGACCAAAGATTCCCTTGCAACCATATTACATGAAAATAACTTCTTTTGATCTTGAGTAGCCTTCTCTAATTCATCCTCAGTTGCTATCTTTTCATTCTTCTTTGTGATCATCTAGTAATCAATTCCCAAACATAGAAAATGTGTTCTCATCTTGTTCTTCAAACTGTCAAAGTTTTCAAGATCAAACTTCAGACTATCCTTCCTGTAGTAATACATATTTAGGATCACCTTAATCTATTAAACTTTCTCTCTAAGGACCACAAGCTCTGATACCAATTGTTAGGAATAACAGTCCACAAGACAATTGAGAGGTGGGGTGAACTAGTTGTAATATATATTATTAAACTTTATACTTTATAAACCAAATCTGCAAATGTAAATGATAACACAGTAAATGCCAACACCATAACACAATACTTGTTGTTGAGGAAACCCTGTTAAAGGTAAAACCCCGGTGGGAATTAACACCCACAAATAATTTATTGAGAGTATAGTATCCCTGTTAAAATATTTAGCCCTGTTAGGAGCTTGTAACAACATTACAATACATAGTCCATGTTAGGAGACAGACCTTGTTAGGAGTCAAGAGAAATAGTAGGCTCACTACCTAGGCACACTGCCCAAAGAAGGTTAAAGCCACCCTCAAGGATTCACAATCCGAACAAGTGCATATAGCAAATATAAAATCCAGTGAACTGTCTGATAGCAACTGTCTTTTCTTGGTCAGTTCCAATGAAGTACTCTTCTCATAATCTCTCCTCTACATCCAGAAGTCCAACAAGCCTCGCATATTTCACTTCTTTTCTTTTCAATCTTTTTCACATATTTTCAAAAGAAAATATCACTCATATATACCCTCTTACAATAATTCATTCGGTCGGCCAATTAAGCATTCCTAATATATAAATAATTAATCAGGTTGGCCAATTAAGGATTTCCAATATACACATAATAGATAAGATACATATGGTACCTATAACAAGTAAACATCAAATATAATCCATCACTTATACTTCCAGATCTGCAATCCACGCTCACAATTCATTTTACATGCTACATATCTGAAGTCGGCCACCAAATAGGTCTTCTCCAGAATACACGTCATAGTTGACATCACCAGTCATCAAACAGCAATAGAACTCAACCCATTGTTCCAACATATGTTAGATGTCTACCAGTAAAATCCCTTCATCTGAAATATCTTCACGAGAAAGATGTACCCAAAACACAGAGACCTGCTTTGTCAAGCATCACAGTTACAGTGAAGAAACCAGTCTTCGCCAAATCAACTGTAACATCTGCAATATACGACATAAAGCCAAGCGACCTTAGGAATAAGGTAAACACACATTCTTCTACATATATCCAACTTCAATCATTTTGAATCATCCGTATAGTGTATGTACACTTCTGCCATTCAAGTAACTAGTTTGTCCTCTCCACAAAAATATATGTTGACATTAGTGACAAAACATGAATATCAATAGCATGATCAGTACCCAAAACTGATATCATCCAACACTTTTGTGATCAGGATTTTTTTCAATTTTTTAAGGACTCTATGTTTGCACTACCAAAATAGTGACTAGTTGATAAGTGGTTGTACTTCATTCATTATTATTAAATGTCATCTTTATCTATTTTAAGTGATTGTGAATTTTGAACTTACATTTTCTAGGATAGTCTTGGAAACTATTTAGAAACTCTTCCATTTTTGAAAGAAGAAATCCTACTCGATTTAGAGCCAAAAATTACAGGGGTTTTGAAAAAAATCAGTTGTTATAAAATTGGGTAAAGTATTCTAATAATGGGGGTCACCTGATTCATAGTGAGCCCATTTTCCACAACTTCATTGACAATGAACAAGAATGCAAGAAATAATTTATTGATGTAGGACAGGTGGACTATTTTCATAAACTCACAGTTTAATATAGAAATTTCCCTTCATTTTTCCTTTACTTTGGAATATGGGGTTTCCATAGTGAAAGGATTAAAGGTGGATGCTATGATGATAGAAATTTTAAAGGTCTCGAGATTGTGAACAAAATGAGCATAGTATATGACATCTCATGATGTAGTCTTAGCAAAAGCATAATTTACCTGACCAGATGATGGGCCCTTGGAAACTTCTAAAAAGTGAAAAAAAACACTCTCATTGCCACATAAATGGGTTGATGTTTCAACTTATGTTATGTTTCATTTCACCTATCAAGGGAGGTTATCAAATTTGTATGATCATCATTTCAATTTTCTTAGTCAACTTTGCCATGGAAAACTCATCAATGTCACTAACTACTTGGAAAAAAAAATTATTACCAAAAAGAAAAATGAGGTACAAAAAGGTAAGGATACCTTGGTATCCCACCATTGTCTTATTAAATTATTGGTAAAGTGAATTTTAGAAATTTATTTTCCTAGTATGGCATGGAAAGAATTTCTAAAAATCAAGATGTTAAGCAAAGTAATCTAGGGCCTGGAGGAAGAAGGTTAACGCTTAGAGGGGAATCTAGAAAAAAAAAAAAAAGAAGGTAGATTAGGAAAATAATCTATCTCTTCAGAGGAGAAATATTATGAAAATTATGAACCATAAGTAGACCCCTTTGAAAATGAAGAAGGGTTTAAAACTACATCTCATGTAGCTAAGACCCGAGCACAAAACTTAGTCCAGGAGCTTCCTAAAGAAATCATTCAACTATCCAAGAAACCCTCTACTAAGAAAACAAAAGAGGGGTAAAATAAATTAGTAAAAAGGGAAATATTGAAGGAAATTTTGGAAAAATCCCTCGACCTAGGTTTTTCCAAGAAAAATATTATTAAAGAGATATCTACTCCGTCATCTAAAGAGGAGAAGAAAAGGGATTCTTCCAAGGAAAAAGAGAAAAAAGATACTATATCTCCTAATAAAAGGGTAAAATCATAGTTTTGTAAGGAGACTAATGAAATAAAAAAACATTATAAGCCAACCACAAAAGCTACTCCTACATCCGGCAAGAAAAGGAAGGCTACATGTTCACCTACAAATCTAATAGTAGAAAGGTCAATTCATCTAGAATCTCTTAAGGGAACATAAAAAAACACAACATATGAAATCTTCCACTTTTTCCCCAATAATAGAAAAAACTACACAAGTGTCTCATATATTCTCTTACTCAAGAATCTAAGCCACTACCAATTCTAAGGAAGAACAAAGGTCACAACAAACTGTCAAGAGAACAACCAGAAGGTTTAGCCAATTAAAAAACCACAGTGAGTAAGAGGAAAAATAAGAGTTCAACTTGTGATTTATGTTCCCGCTAAACCTAGTAGTTAGAATGAGCAAGATGAGGAAGAGAAGGGTAAAGAATCAATGACTACAAGGGTGCATAATGAAGCACCGGAGTATGGATGCCTAGGAATGTATTTGAGAATGAAGAATAAGTAAAAGAGGTAGAAGAGGAAGAAGATTCCCATGATAAAGAGGAGGCCTAGGATGAAGAAGAAGTTCTAATTGATCAATGAATACAAGAGACACTACAAATGGAGAGTGTGTAAAAAATATTGGAGCAACACACAGAATGTGATGATAGTAATCTTGATCATTTTTCAGAGCTAGATACTAAAGAAACTCAAAGTGTACTTGAACAAATTACTACACATATTATTGATAAGGATGCTTCAATAGTTAGCCCTCCAATGTCTTATCCCTTATTAACATTGAAAGTATGGGAACCATTTCAACAATTATAGTTGAAACATGTCAGTCGGGCCAAAGAAAAAGAAAACATTCAGTTCTAATTTAAAAAAGAAGTTGAAGATAAGTAGACAGAAATAAAAAGGATAAAAGTAAAAGTGGATCAACTAGATAATCATGTTCCACAAATTATTATTTGTAGAGCTCCTGGTAGAGTGTACACTCTTTATCTTAGGGAACGGTTCCTAATTTTCCAATTTATTCAAGTGTATTATAATTTTCCTTATTTAATGGTTACTCCTGGGGAGTTTTTAACATTTTCCATAATGCTACAATTGAATTACAAAATGCATGTGTGAATTTTATTTGCACAATTAGTTATTCCTTACAATTCATAATGGAATCCTATTTTATATGTGTGGGATCTCCAAGTGAGAGTATTATTCTCTTATATGTAAAATAAATAAAATATGGTAATTCAAGATTAAAAGTACAAAGAAATATAAAATTATGTGATATTGGGGCTACGAGATGAATCAAGGAATCCTAACACAATCCTCAATAACTGGTTGGTGTTGATGAATAAGATAAAAGTGTGGATGAAAGTATTGCAGAATAGAAGGGACAAATATGCAATCTTCACATAGATAGTTAATTCAATCTGTAGGAATGTTCTTGCAATTGTGGCACATAGGTGGAAAGAATTACCTTATGGGTTGAAATGTAAATAACCTCATTCCATTTTTAAATATCATGCAACAATTCACAAAGTTAGAGTGTACATACCATTGGAAGAACAAAAATATCTCACTTGGCTCCCTTTACTTTTCCATTCACCACTATTTCTTTGGGCAGTACCTGGTTGGCACAGGAAACGATATGAAGCTAAATAAGAAGAAGCAACGTGGAGGAGAATCAAGATATTTAATGGGCTCTATTGGAATCCAACTGCTACAAAATTGAGAATAACTACATACTCTAATTTTATTTTTGGAATTTGTTTCTGATGTTGTTGTTGGCATTCATATTTTTTCACTAATGTCAACATATGTTTCTATGAAAGGAGATCGGACTGGTTATTAATGTTGTTTGATGACTGACAGAAGTGTATGGGTATTGTATTGTTGTTACAAAGAGGGAGAAGATGGTGATGTGTACTAGGATGTGTTTTGATATTATGTCTAAGGTCACATAGCTTAATATTGTATATTGGATCAGTTACAGATGTTTTAATGAAGACTGGGTATTGGACGGTGACAGTGATCCCTGACATAGTTAGTCTTTGTGTTTTAAGAATAACTTACGTGCGGCATGGATTCAGGTTATGTGAGCTTAAGAGATGGAAGAACACATGTTAAGGAAGGTTTTTTATGTTTCATGGGTTGTAGGACTCTTGGTGACATCAGTTGTGGTGTGTGTTCTAAAGGAGACCTATTTGGGGCTGACTTCATAGATGTAACATGTATTATGGATTGCGAGCATGGATTACGGATCTTATATTATATTTGATAAATTTTAATTGATGTTTACTTATTATAGGTACCATGTGTATCTTAGCAAGGGTTTATATAATTATTTGTGAATTGGGGAAGCCTAATTGACCAACCTAATTGATTATTGTAATAGGGTATATAGGAGAGATATTTTCTTGTTGGAAAGTGACTATGGAAGAGATAGCAAAGTGTGGAAGCTACGATATTGTTTGTGTGAAGTCTGTTGGATGTAGAGAAGAGGTTGTGATTATGTTACTTCATTGGAACTGACCAATAAAAGATATTTGCTATCAGATAGTTCACTGGATTGTATATCTCATATACATTTGTATTTCAAACAGTATGTCCTGAGGGTGGATTTAACCTTCTTTAGAGTGGTGTGCCTGGGAAATGAGCCTGATGTTACTATTTACTCCTAATAGGATTTGTCCTTTAATAGGAATTGTGTATTGTAATGTATCAATAAGCTCCTAATAGGGATAAATCTTTTAACAGGGATAATATACTCTCATTACATCATTGTGGGTGCTAATTCCACCAGGGTTTCGCCTTTAAAAGGGTTTCCTTGACAATAAAGGATTATTTTATTGTGTTCTAATTTACTGTGTTATCATTTGGATTAAAGTTTTGATGTATAAAGTTTAATGTTTAATAATTTGTCTCTCAACTGATTCACCCCGTCCCCCCCCCCCTCTCAGTTGTGTTGGTGGACTATTATTCCTAAAAATTGGTATCAGAGCTGCTCATCCTTAGAGAGAAATATTAACAACTTGAGGTGATCTTGAAAATGGCATTCTATAGAAAGGATAGTCTGAAGTTTGATCCTAAAAACTTTGACAGTTGGAAGAACAAGATGAGAACACATTTGCTATGCTTGGGAATTGACTACTGGATGATCACAAAGAAGGATGTACAGATGAAGGTTTAGGATGTAATAGATAAAACTACTGATGAAGAAAAGAAGATATTTTCATATAACATGGTCACAAGAGAAGCACTGATTAGTGTGCTCTCTAAAAGTGATTTCATAGAGGTTAAAGATTTAGATTCTACACATGACATTTGGACAATATTGGAAGCACTATATGAAGGAGATAATTTTACTAAGGATGTGAAGTTGCAGAACTGGAAGACGAGGATGGAAAATCTAAAAATGAAAGATGATGAGAATATTAGAGCATATGTACACAGAGTTATTGAGGTTGTTATTGGCATCAGAAACTCTGGAGGCACATACAGTGAGGAAAAAGTTATCACAAAGATTCTTAGATCTTTGGAACCTGTTTACAAAACTAAAGTGCAAGCTATAGAAGAGATCATACCTTTAACGAAAAACTTTAATAGATAGATGTTGATTGAAAAATTAACTACTTTTGAGGTTGTAGAGCTGGAAGATTCATTATCTAAAGTTGAGACAGCAGTCAAGGCAAATGTGCATAAAAATAAAAAGACTTTATCAGGAACTGCGAGCACTAGTATAAGTGACTTGAGAGAAGAGCTTGCTGAATATGTTGATGACTAGGAACAGATACAAGAAGAAGAAAGAAAGAGATGAAATGGTGGCCCTGATCGCAAGAGAAAAGAGAGGTAAGGATAAGTTTTAAGGAAAGGTACTTCTGAAATATTTTTCATGCAATAAGATAGGTCATTTTGCATCTAGATGTCCTATAAGGGTTCCAAAGAATAAATCTAAGTTTTATAAACCTAAGTACTCAAAGGATAAGGAATGCTAATATCCTATTGAAGGTATGTCTGATGATGCTGCTATTGATTATGATCAGATTGGATTTATTGCTATCAAGGATGATAAACCTATTCATGAAGAAAGAGCCTTAGTGTCACATGTTGAAAAGAAATCTAAATGGGTCATAGTGTGAGACCTACATTAGACTATTATAATTTTACTATTTTGTTCTCATGCTTTCAGTAGTTTATGCTTTGACATACTTTGACTATCAGAGACTTTTTATACATTAGAGGATCGATGGAATCCTGTGTTATATATTCAACGCCTGATTTTGTAATCAGGGTACCTTGGACATGCTTTATGTTCTGATTCAGTTTCAGATTATGTTGATGTCTTATATGGATGAATGTAATATGAGGAATTTGGTTTAGGAAACCGATGCTAGGTTATTTCAGTTCTAATGCAATTATGATTTATATGTATGTATATCATTGATGTCGTGTTATGTTTCATATCATGTCGTTTTGGATCTACTGATGTGTGCATTGAGTGTGCAGAAAAAGTTGATCATGGATCTAAATCGGGGACCCAGTACTGGAACCTATGTAAATACCCGTGCTTTCCAAGGTCCTGTCTATATAAAGAGACATGGACCTCGTTGTTATGTGTTTATTTCGTAAACGTGGTTTGCATGTGTGTAATTAAATTAGTAAATGTTCATGTTATTGAGTCATGTCATTTGTTTTAATTTAATGTGCCAAATTTGGCAATTGTTGTAATTTAATTATTGACATGGCTAGTAAAGGAGAAACCAAGGTTAGTTAAGGGTTTTAACTAAGGTCATCTAGGAGTAGTACCCAAGTTTACCCCAGGGTTAGAAGTTTCTAGAAGTCTTTTGACTTAGAAATTCGTAGGTTAACTTCAGGGTGAGTTTTAGAAGGTCTTTTAGACTCCTAGGGGGTAACCGGGGTCAGTTTTAGTAACCCAACTTGGTACCCTATGGGTTAGGGGTCATTTTCTGTCATTAATGAGCCTCTAAACTTATTTATTGCTCCCTTTAAGTGTCATTTTCAGTTTTGAGCGAATTTGGAAGAGGAGTGTGACTTTGGTTAACCTCACTCTCTCTTCTACCCAAGTTTCATTTGACTTCACCCTTGGAGAGTTAGGAAGTGGATTAGTTTAGGATTGGTTAGAATTACCTCACCTTTGGGTTAATCCTTTCTCTTGTTGGAGGTTTTCCTATTTAGAGAAGGATTTAGAATGAGTTGAGTGTTCACCCACTCTCTACCCTTAGAGACAGAATTCAGTTTGAAGGAGCTTTTGGAGAAGGAGCTTAGGAAGGATAGCTCAACACCATTCCTCTTCTCACCTTAGCTTCGGATTAAGGTTGGATCTCTTTAAAGTAGTTTATTTTTGTTCTTGAGTGTTCTTGAGCTTGAAACTCCATTAGTGGAGTCCTATGTTAATTTTAAGTTATTTTCATGTTGAGTTTTTATTTTGTTGTGTTTTATTTTGTGAATCTTTTTGGATGGGATTCTTCAAGGCACACTCACCCTTGGGAGGGCAGAGTAACCTTGAAGGGGTGGTGGAAATGACTCCGGTTTAGTGTAGAGTCTCCCATGTGTGGAGGGAAAGACATGGGGTTTCATGATACCCATGATGCC